>CM031235.1:305734020-306031520 GCA_018340775.1 Taxus wallichiana var. yunnanensis
AAACATTGTATAAGGATTGTAAGGAGTATTGTAAGGCATGTGACCATTGTTAGCATCTAGGTCGACCAGGATAGAGGGATGAGATGCCTTTATGACCAATTACAAGTACAAAACCCTTTGAGAAATGGGTGATAGAC
Organism: Taxus wallichiana var. yunnanensis; assembly: GCA_018340775.1. Taxonomy (NCBI): domain Eukaryota; kingdom Viridiplantae; phylum Streptophyta; class Pinopsida; order Cupressales; family Taxaceae; genus Taxus; species Taxus wallichiana. The sequence continues at coordinate 305,734,158 of CM031235.1, forward strand.
TTTGTAGGGCCTATTTCACTAGTTGCGCATAGGACTGGATCGCGATATATCATTACTTGTAGAGATTATCTTATGCGATGGCGTGCAAAACACTACGAAGGACTCATAGCGAGTTCAAATAAGAAGGTTATTATGGGAAAATGTTCTTACTGTATGGCTATCCTTTAATTTTAACCAGTGATAGGGGCACCCATTTTTAAATGAGATAATCCGAATTCTGTTAGATGAGTTTATGGTTTCCCACCATAAGACTACACCTTATCACCCTTAGGAAAATGGAACTGCTGAGGCTTTCAACAAGATTTTGAGCCACACATTGACCAAGATTTGTGATGTGGGATGAAAAGATTGGGATGAAAAAGTATCTGCTATTCTTTGGGCCTACCGAACAACATATAAGAGATTGAATAAAGCCACACCTTTTCAATTGGTGTTTGGCACGGAAGATGTTCTTCCTATAGAATTTATGTTACCTTCTTTGTGCATTGCACACGCTGGAGGTCTAGCTGATGAGCAATCTTTGGAAGAATGCAGATTGAGAACATGGTTCAACTGGATGAGCACTGGGCCATAGCATGATGGAGTCGAAATAGGAGAAAGCATGCCAGAAAGCATGGCATGATAGGCATATCGTGATAAGAAACTTACGGTTGGAAAAATGGTACTTCGTATGACTCTAAGAATTTGCGCCATCTAGGGAAGCCAAAGTTGAATTGGTTGGGGCCGTATGTTATAAATCACATACTTGAGGCAAGTGCTTGCCGCTTAGAAGCAATTGTGAGAACACACTGCCTTATTACTTCAATAGGAGTAGGTTGAAGCCCTACTATACATAAGTCTTCTTGGTGTTTGTAATAAGGTAGTGTTGTCAGATCAATTAGGTTTCCCTTTCTGAATTTCCTTAATGTGTTTCTTTTATCGTCGCTATGATTTATCAATTTAGTTATTATTTTTGTGTAATAAGCGCACTTGTGCACATGAAGCTCACTATAATATGAAGCATGTTGATGCGCAGAGGACTGCACATACTTTTAGTATGGGGTGGATTGTTGGTGACTCCCAGGTATAATGCTATGAAGATTAGAAGGTATAATGTTGTGGATGTTGAGGAAGTAAGCTACTAAAGGTGATTTACAAAGGATTACTTCTCAAAAGTAACCAAGGATGGAGATGAATGAAGGAAAAATTATAATGCGAGGTAAGCGACCATGATAAATACCAGGAGAAGGTGTAGTGATGAGGTACTCGGGTGCTAGAGCATGTGCTAAAGAGAATTCTGTGACCAGAAGGTAGGAAGGCACGCTAGAAGGTTATAGCTATGGCGTGAAGATGTACCATGCGGAAATGACAAAATTGAGCAATAAATGAGAAATATTTGGTAGGTGGAGGAGTAATTAATGCATCAAAATTAGAAATCTATATAAGGACGGGATGCAAATTCATTTCTACCCTTGCAACTACAAGAATTTGACAAAGAGCTAAGTGTGAAGAGTTGAGTAAGTGATTCAAGGTGCGAAGAGGGTGAAACCAGGCATGAAAGGTAGATCTGTATTGGAGAAGCTTGTATCCCCGTAGGAGAAGGGTTTGAATGAAGTAGATTGATAGAGTAGAGCTAGGGCACGTGATTTCATGATTACAATTTAGGGCACGATTGAATTAGGTTAGGGTTTGAAGTAAACCATTAAAGAGTTATAGAAGAAGGTGTAGAAACACAACACAAAGGGAAGAATGGCTCCAAAGAAGGAAGCAACAACAACAAAAGGAAAGAAGAAGGTAGTAGTGGAAGAGGAGGAAGAGATGACTCCTGAGAGTAATTTTTCAGAGATGTAGTACCCTAAAGAAGTAATTATGGGCCAAGAATGGGATTCCCACATACGAAAGAGAAAAATAAGTGAGTACAACCATCGAACCAAGGACAATCAGAAGAAGTTGGATGATTTACTTAACTCCTAAATGGATAGGTGAACTGGTGATGGGATGCCGATATATGATGATGCAGGGGAGAAGTTATGAAAAGGATTGGTGTTTACCAATTATATGAGCTCCCATACTTTGGGAAATATGCACCATTATACAGGTGGCTGATGAGTTGATTCCATGAGGACTTCTTCTATTTTGCAGGGCTGAAGGGTAAGACTAACACCCATGTTAATTGCCATGGTAACAGGTTTAAAGGAGATGGGTGAGGACATAAAAATGACCTAACTGACAAGGTTGCCATATTGGAAACACACAAAGCATTGGGATACCTAGAAAGGACCATGTAGAATGGACATAGATAAATTACACGATTGTCCAGTAGTAAAAGTAGCAGTGCACCTAGTTACGAAATTGAATGACCAAGATTGTTGGTCACAAGTAAACTCAATGTGGCTGCATGTGGCAAAACACATGTCAGAAGGGGTTATTTACAACATTTCTAGCTTCATTGTAGAACAAATAGTAGAGGAAGTGTGCACAAGAAGTAAGATAAGTTTTGGTTTTATCTTACTTTCTTTAGTATTCATGGAGATTGGAGTACGGATGGCCCGAAAGAAAATATATGGGAATACCCCATGAATAAAAAGTCTCTAGCTGAAAGATTCAACAAGTATCTATGCAAGGGGTCTATGATAGACAAGGTAAAGGAGAGAGCAGAGATGTGGTATGACAGGCTCCACATAGCTTTTGAAGAGGAGTGGCGCATACCAAAGGAGTTGCCCTCGGTATTGGGGAAGTAGGCTCAGTTTTTGTTTACCAGCACTTTTGTATTGCACGTTTTCTGATGGTGGATGGATCATGGTGCGATTTTCAAGCTTCCATTCATCGGTTCACTGATACAAGGAGGTTAGTATTTAATGTAGACAAGGTGGATTGTGAATACCACACCTTGCGAAAGAAGTATGGATATCCAGGGAAGAATGCTTACAACGAGAGTATTATCTCAGAGATTTTGAATATCAAACTAGAAACACTTGCTATTGGGGATATCAAGGCCGCACTCATATATCTCTAACTTAAACCAAAGATGGAAAATAATAAGTATGTAGAGAATGAGTTCATGCTCCCAAGACCACCAAAGGGGAAGCATACTATGGAAAACATCCCGGCACCTAGGCCTTCTAAACCCATGTAGGATGACAAGGAAGAGGACGAAGAGCATGAGGATAGCGGTGGTTTGGTGCGTAGGAGGAAGCAACCATCTGGCGGATAGGAGGAGGAGTATGTGATAGATTCACAAGGAGAAGAAAATACTGAGGTAGCATAGGGTGACCAAAGGTTTAGAAAGGTGTTCAAGCACACAAGGTCGCAAGGAGAAGCCCAACAGACAACAAGGAAGTCACCACGACTCTCACCGGTAGAGGAACCTGAGGAGAAGAAGAGAAGAAGAAAGCTCAAGCTAGATGAAGAAGCAAAAGATTCTGAGGAGAAAGTACTTCCATCTCCAATCCATCATAGGGCAGAAGAGGAGCCTCAAAATGAGGAGGAAAACTGAGTGGAGAGGAAGAAAGGGAGCAATCAAAAGCTACACAAGGTAAGGATGAGGATACAACCAATATTCCTAACCTTGATGCTGCCATTCCAAAAGGGCCAAGGTCCTATCGGGAAAGCGAGGACATAAGGGTACAAACAATGGGGTATGCACGAGAGAGACCAAGAGAAGATTGTTTGTGCTCCATTCCAGAGCAACTTTATCACGTAAAAATATTTATTTGGATGGGTGCTTATGGATGAGAACAAGGTGACATTACGAACATAAAAGAAACTTTGATGGTCGATGCATATGCATATGGATGAACCAAATTTTGATGTCTATGAAGAATCATGTGCATCTAGATAGTTGAAGACGACACCAGAGGCCCGACACATGACAATTAAACCAACTGTTATGATGGATGAGCAGGTAAGCAATGCCTTGGTGAAAGTATCTACTAAGGTAGCTAGAAGAAACATTGACAAATATGCTACAATTAAAGCGTTGACAGAGGAGCTAAAAGTGAAGAATGTGGAAATAACATGTTTAGTGTAGGAGAGGGATCTGAGAAAAGGAAATATGAGACTTTTGTTAGTATGGTGGAGGAAATTGGAGATGATGTACTTAAGGTATGCTCACATTTGGAATCGTAGGTACCAAAAGAATTTCTTTCTGCGATACACTATGTAAAGATAATGATAAAATTAGTATTGGAGGATGAAAAAGTGCGTATACCAGAGCAGCCCAAGGACCCAATAGAAGAGGTAGAAAAAGCACAGGCTGTAGTAGCAAGGAAGATTGCTACATATGAGGGCCTATTACAAGCACTCCAAGAGGAGCTGAAGAAATTTGATCATGCCTTAATGATATGCACAACTCCAGATGTGCTAATAAGGGTAAAAACACTGGCAGAAGACAATGAGGTGTAAAAGGCCATGAAGGATGACACACTAGGCCACGCTGAACAACTAACTATGGTAAAGCAGAAGTATGAGGCATTGGCCACGACACAGGCACTACATAAAGAGAGGTTAGATGAACTTGGAAAAATCATTGCTCAGAAGATGGATGTGCTGGAAGGGATGCATACATCTATGTCAAGCATAATGCTTGTAATCCAAAATGAGCAAGGAAAACTAACTCAGGATGAGCTAGAATCTATCATTGTGTCTGTTCCAGAGAAAGTAGGAAAGGCATTAGCGGAGTGGGAGAACTTAGAAGCAGACATAAAAGAGGAGTATCTAGAGATGATACTTCAGAAAGAAACGGAGGAGCTTGAAGCTTTGAATAATTCTCGATTCTTTAATTTTTTTCTATTCTTTGTGTAAGATTCATTTAGCAATCTGAATTTAAACTATTCTTTACTTAGTTTTGGAAATCACCATTATCGAGGCAACAATGAGATTAGTGTGGGGTAATGTTGATCAGATAAAACACTTAGCAGAACTCACACGTAGAGTGCACGCGAAAAACAGGATGGGATCAAAGGTGCGAAGGAATGGGAAGGTGTTTCGCGTAGAGGTGCAAAATCAGAATTTTGGGACTTAGCCGATTTTGTAGATCAAGTCTATTTTTAGAGGTTGGCGTGCGAGCACACAAAGTGATGCCGAGACTTATGCACCATGCTTTGTCTATATTTCGAGGATCATATCGAAGCACTCTTGCATGGAAGTAATCCAAGAATAGATTCATCACTCTAGTTAACTGTAAGTGATCTATAGATAGCATACTTGCATGTATGGCTATAATTGTAAACGGTGCATGGCTATTATTAGCGTGCGACCTATTTTTGGCATAGTTAGTGGTGAAGGGCAAGTTCCCCACCCTATATATATTAGATGAATCACCTAGTTGATGGATGGTGTTGAAGGGTTAGAGATTCATGAGTGCATGAGACTGGATAATTGTAACAGATCCATGTGCACATGACTATTATTGTATCAAGCTTCTGTATTATTTTCATGTTTAATTTATGAAGAATATTTACCGAACCAAAGTGTCTTCTATGTATTATAATTACATATTATTGATTCTTGATGATTTATATTTAAATGCATGCCTTTATAGCTCTGGTTTGGTATAACTGCGTAATGATGGATTAGTTTCTAAATATATGTCCTTATCATTTCACCATGCTACCATCCTACTACAAAAACCCTAAAGAGGGCCCTTGTACCTTGGCATGCTTCGAGTGAGCGCTTAGCTTTGTCTTGAGTGATGTGCCAAATATGCAACTAGGTGTTATCTAAGAATTCTAGGCTGCACCAGTGAGTTAGATGTTCAAATTCCAAAAAGGGTTTAAAACCTCAAAACCAGATTGTGTCAACCAAGTGGCCATCTATGGATCTAAGTCTAGATAAACTAGAAAGCATTTCACATTTTAAACTATGAAGAAAACTTGAGTAGAATGAGGTTGTAGTGTCTCAATTTGGTTTTTCCAAATCCTTGTCTTTCTCTCATCATTACCATTCAACAAATTTCTATAACTTGTGCCCCTTATGGACTTTTTGTTGAGCCCTCACATCTTACTGGTTGTGTGGAGTTAGGATTGGGGCAAGTTCATTCACTTATCATATAATTCTTTCACCACGTTTTCCAAAACAATACGAATTATCAAAAGTTGCTTAGAGAAACTAAAGTTCAACATTACAATGTGATTGCATTATCATATATCAGCATTACAAAACACAAGAAATAAATCATTTTGTTAGCATTCATATCCATTGCATAAATTCTGAAAATTATATAAAAATGGAAGTTCTAAACATCTAGAGTAAACATGTGAAGTGAGCCAAGAGGAATTCAACTTAGATATAATGAATTATAGAACCAAAAGGAAGAGTCTGTATATATAATAGTAAATTGATTTTGTGTACAATTCGATCATGTGCTAGGCATGGTCAAAATGCTCACAATAAGCCTAAAATATACAAAAAAATCATATAATGAATTCAACTTAGATATAATGAATTATAGAACCAAAAGGAAGAGTCTATATATAATAGTAAATTGAGTTTGTGTACAATTCCATCATGAGCTAGGCATGGTCAAAATGCTCACAATAAGCCCGAAATATACAAAAAAATCATATAATGCCTGACCAAATGGAAACTAAGCGATAAATGGTTGAATGGCCTATCAATCCTTGTGGTATCCCTGAGATGGTCCACAACTGTGTCCAAGACTCCTACTATGGCTATGGCAATGAGAATGCACTGAATGGTGGGAGTTCTCATGGTGGAAGCGATTGGTTGTGGTCTCACTATGATAGTAACTCGACTCATCAATCGCTCAATAGTCTCATACATAATCACCTGAGTATAGAGAGAAGTCACGACCTCCACTGCCCTCCAGATGGGTGCAAACACATCAATGTGTTTGTTGATTTTAAGTGGTTATCTTATATCCTCGCTAGCTCATCTCGGTTCTTCTCGAGGGGATAAAAAATGTGTCCACACACAACTATCAAATAAGATCTCGCCACTCATGTGTAATAACTTGTAAGTAAAAAGGAGAAGAAACCGAAAGTTAGAAAGTTACAAAAAAACAAAAAAATACCAACTAACATTTCTGATTGTGAGGACAAGAGAAGAGGATCAACATACTCAGATCTCCAGGAATTCATGTAGGGTCAATAACTTATTCTACTACTGGGTAATGGCTGCGGGCCACCCCAAAATAGAAATAAAGACACTATCCCATCATGGACTCATCATCCCCCTCTCCATCATGAGGAAGTGGTCCCTTGGAGACAAGTGTCTCCTCCTCTGTGGTTATTGTTGTTGCAAATCGGTAGTGCCTGGATGCAAATTAGGTTTCTAAGTTGATGTTTTAGGCATCCAAAGTGATTGCACAACATTGAAACCTCTCTCCAAGTGTGGGACTTGTAAAATGAGAGAGGAATCTCTAGATTAGAGGCTGGTTCCTCAAACTCCTCCGATCGAGATCATTATTTGCACAATTGCGGGTTTGAATCCTAATCCTACTCTAGATTCCAAGGAGACAAAGATAGAGAGAGTAAAAGAAACTAAAAATAATGCTAAGGTGATGCACCAAAGGAATTGTAGACACCTGACGGCATGAAATACACAATATAGAAGGAAACATAGCACAAAACATGCACAAAATGCTCAAAATGTAATGAAAGATCAAGAAATCAATGATAGATATATGAAAGGATTGAGGAATTTAATCACAGAACATATATCAACATTCAGATCCAATACAGTGCATTACAGTGATCCAAAGGCAAGAAAAAGTGTTGTATTACATGGAAAGGTAAAAATTTCTTCACAAATTCTGCCAAAGAAGGAAGAAAAGGAAGTTGCAGAGCTGAAAAGGTGTCTCTCCTTGCAAAATGAACTCATTCTGGCTTTTACAGTGCAAGCCACGACCCCCAGGAGAGAGAAACGCGGGAAAACGTGCAAGCCATTCAACCATTGACCAAATTGCATTCAAAACAGCATGGGCGACCTGACAAACCCATTCCCAGGAATTTTTAACCATGCTGGGAGAGAATGCGAGCCATTCTTCATTAAAACGGTGGTTGAAACGTCAGTTCTGTTCATGGCCACGTACCAGAGGTGTTTCTTGATTTTCTCTCTCCAAACTCAACCAAAATGCAAAATTGACCCCGAGAATCATGTAGATAATTTCACCATCTTTCCATTGATATAAAGAACGCAAAAAACTGAGCTCTGGATTGAAAGATATGGTGATTTGAAGTTTTAGGAAAAAAGCAGGCCAAAATCGGATCGGCGAGCAAAAGTTTGAGTTTTTACCCGTTTGGTCTTTGGAACATTTTTCAAAATTTCCTGCGCTCCGCCACTCCAGTGCCACATGGCATGTTATGATTGGGTGTGGGCCCTTCCTGACCATTTTTTCCTTCGGGTCGCTTGGTGTTTTTTCGCCCTTGGACACATGGCAACTCCTGATTGGCTGCAGGCCTTCTAGGGAAAAATTTCCCACCAAAACTCCACTGAGCCATAACTTGAAAAATACGTGGAGTTAGGAGGAAAAATTTAACTTTCTGGAAAGTTGAGAAAGATCTCTATCCAATGGTGCCATTTTTAGAAGGTTTTGAGTGCCTGGAAAATAAAATATTCTGACTAAGGCACAAGAGAAGGAAAGATGTAAATGAGTTAGCCACAAAATGAGCAGGGGGCACATTTGGGATAACAATTTTGGTGACTCAGAGGGGTCATCTACCTGCTAGATGAATTTACCAATTTCCTAAAGCAATCCATTGGGCATGGAGTCACTTGATTCTTTGTTTAATACCCCAACTGACTAGAACATTGCAAAGAGGAACATGGAAAATCACCTGATGGAGTAAGGCCTGCAAACACATTCCCAGGAACAACAAGTTGTGCCAAAGCACTTAGGGAAAGCAAAACAACCTACAGCAAAACAATGTGAACAAGCACTTGGAGGAATGAAAACCTAAGCTAATATTTACAAGGCGGAGAATTTCCCTCTAGTAGTAATGCTTTAGATAGATTCCATTGGTGGAATCTACGGTTCTTCGCCATCCAATGAAGACAATTGGAAGGCATTTATGTCCGTACACTTTGTGACCATGTATGGGCCTAGTCCAAATGGCATCAAATTTTGAATGCCTTCCGGTTTTTCTCTATCTCGCATCCCATTTTAACACTAGATCTCCAACTTGGAAAGATCTACTCTTGGCCTTCTATCAAAGGTCTTCTTGATCAAAGCTTGATCCTTCTCCATTGTTTGGGATGCCTAATCTCGATCTCTTGGAGCTCCATCAACTCTGTATATCCACCTCCATGGGCCCAAACTCTAGCAACTCTAATTGCTTCATGAGTTCCAATGTTGGCAACTCAAGTGACATGGGCAAGATTACCTCTCTTCCATAAACAAGCTTTGAATGGAGAGTTACCCGTGGATCTCTTGGGAGTTATCCTATCAGCCCATAAGGCTGATTTCAGTTTGGTATGCCAAGACCTCGATTCTCATCAAGTGTCCTCCTAATGATCCTCAACAAGTTCTTGTTTGTAGATTCACTGGCCATTGCCACGAGGGTAGTAGTTTGATGAAGTACTTAGGTAGATCCCGTTCTTGACAACCCACTCAGTCACCTTGGATCCAATGAATGCTAATGCATTATCTAAGATTATTGTAGTAGGTATGCCAAATCTGGTTACTATCCCCTCATAGAAGTCTAAGATGCTAGACTCATTTTCTTCCTTGAGTGCTCTTTGCTTGGTCCACTTGGTGAAGTAGTCTATGGTCATCAAAATCCACTTATGCCCTTGGCTTGAATTGGGATTAATGACTCAATGAAGTCCAAACCCCATTGCATGAATGGCTGGTCAACTAAAATTAGATGCAATGGAAGGGCAGCAAGCCTCTCTTTACCTGTGAAGAATGCACAATTCTTGCACCTTTTGATCCACGCAAAGCAATCACTGAAAATCTTGGGCCAATAATAACCAGCCTTCATGATTTTTAGAGCTGTCACTCTTGGTGCAAAATGACCACCAGCTGGTCCACCATGGAACTCTTCCAACACCCTATGAATCTGATTTGTGCTAATGCATCTCAGCAGCACTCCATTCACATCTTTCTTGAACAAAACTCCATCAACAATGGCATATGGGACAGCCTGCAATCTGAAGTATCTTCTTTGGGTCTTGTTCATCTCCAGAGGGCATATGCATGTGCTTAGGAAGTGCATTATACCTTGGGTCCAACAAGGAGTGGGGACAACATTATTTTCTTCTTGAGTGCCACTTGGCTCATGGCTGTCTTGAACTATCAAAACAGCCTCTTCTTCATTGCATACTTCTTTTTGCTTCCCCAAAATCAGCTGCTCACACAATCCTTTTCCTTTTACCAGATTGGTGACCTTGATCTCAATGTCATACTCCATGACACGAGTGATCCAACCTACCCTTTTCTCATTCAAATCCTTGATCTCAATGTCATACTCCATGACACGAGTGATCCAATCTACCCTTTTCTCATTCCAAGGACAGCTGGCAGAAAGAGGAAGCTTTCAAGACGCCGGTTATATCAGTTTTCAAAGATATCCATTGTCATCTTCAAAATGAAAATTCTTGTGTGTCCCTCGTGGCAAAGACATAGCTGAGACGTGGAAGAAATTCAAGCAGCGGTTTCTGAAGTTGATGGGTCCCTCTCAGTGACCGGCCACCTGTCTTCTTCCCCATACGTTTCTCTTCTTCCCTTTCTTTTTCAGTTTTCTTTGTAATAGGTTGAGGTACTGCGATTTGGCGGTCCTTAACTATTCTTTAGTTAAAAGAAACGGTTACGAAGAGTAACTGAATTGTAAGCTATATAATGGTATTTTCTACGCCATTCAAAAGGGAGGAAGAACTTGGCATATTTTCTGCAAGTGTAAATAGATTATAGAGAAATCAATACAGAAGGACTTTCCTTTCTTTGTCTATCTGATCTCTGTCTGTTCTAAGCTTTCATTTGTTTTCTTTGTGAAGATCATTTATCTCAAATTCGTTAGTCTCATCGATTGCATACTCTTCACCTTGCAAGCACGGTGATCTTGCATAACCAAGAAGGAACTTTGTTTCCTTGATAACGAATCTGTGTTACATTAAGAAACTTTGCGTTCTGGCAGATGTTATTTACAGAACTTTGTGTCTTTAAATTCCATCTTACTTGTTCTATACGAATGATCTTGTTTTCAATTCACGGTGACTTCGCATACATAAAGAATTACTCTGATATCTATAATTCCGCATGTTTGCCTTTCTGCTCTTTTCCATGCTCTCATTTCCTCAGTCCTTTTGTAATTGATGACCTTCATAGAAAACACTTTCGTGGTATCCAAGTTTAACCAACAAATCATGTCCTGTACATTTGTAAATAGGTTTGTTTCTGAATAAGGGAACCTCTCCCATCAAAGAGGAGGGACTTCTTGTCCCCTGACTATTGCTCTTCTAAAAAGTCCTATTTGAAAACCAATAGTTTTTGGCGACTCACTGGGAAAATCGCATTCCATTCGTAATTTTTTATCATCCTTTGATCTGGCGACTCCGCATTTCACTCAAGGGAGAAGGGCCCTTGGTATCGAAGATTTTCGGTTTCACTTTTAGAACAACAAGGTTTTCCTTTCCCTTGAAATTCAACAAGAAATAGAAGGACCCGTTCGACAAGCACTCCACCTGTTCAAGATAGAAGTCCTATGGGTGGTATTCCTTCAGAGCCTGCTAGTCCCAATCTACGAGCTTTGATCCTTGCCGGTGTTACAGTTCCTCTCCAAGCCGTTTTTCCAAGAATGGCGGCGCCATTACCATGGGGTCATCGTGTCGGGCCTCTGGCCCTTACTCAGCCTTTGCATGAGTTACCCAGAGGTAACCGGAAGAACTTCCCCAAATTCAAAGGCGATGGCAAAGTGCAAGATAGAAGTCCTATGGGTGGTATTCCTTCGAGCCTGCTAGTCCCAATCTACGAGCTTTGATCCTTGCCGGTGTTACGGTTCCTCTCCGAGCCATTTTTCCAAGAATGGCGGCGCCATTACCATGGGGTCATCGTGTCGGGCCTCGGCCCTTGCTCGGCTCTTTGCATGAGTTACCCAGAAGCCGGAAGAACTTCCCCAAATTCAAAGGCGATGGCAAAGTGCACTCCCAGCGAACACATCGCAGCCTTCATTGTTGCATGTGGAGTTCTGGGAGTCGAATATGAAGACGTCTCCGTAAGGCTGTTTGTTGAGACGTTACAAGATAATGCTTTGCTGATTGGTTCTATCACCTTCCGGCCGGTGCTATAACCGACTGGGACACAATGAGAACTCAGTTCGAGAACCGTTTCAAGCCGGCAGAAGATGTGCATGCCTTGCTTGCCCAGGTCTCTCAGATAAAGAAAGATTCACAAGAGCCCATGAGGGAATTTGTGGCCCGGTTCAATAGGTTGGTAAATAAAATTCCAACGCCTACCCGACCTGTCGACCAAATTCAAAAGTGTTTCTTCCTAAATGCTCAATCGCCCAAAGTTAGTTATGCACTAAGAAGGGCTAATCTCGGAACACTAGCTCTGGATCAAGAACTGGCTGTTAGTATCAAAGATGACTTGATCATGTCAGGGAAGTTGAGAAGAGACCCTCCCAAATCTAAGTCTGTTGCTTCTTCCTCTTCCACCCCTGGACCTAAATGCGATCCATTAGTCCGAAACTTCGCAAATGATCTTGTCGCTATAAAAACAGATTGGCTCAAAGCATGCCCCGTATGCGAGATGTTCCAAGAAGAAATTTTCAGCCCGAAAATCGTTTGCTCTCTCTCACACAAGACTAGCACTTGAAGGACCTCCTGTTAAGGTTCCTGTGAACGCAACCTGTGAAGTTGAAGAGCCAGATGATGATGAAGCTTGCGAGGAGTTTGTGGAGGAATTTGATGATGAAGCAGAGGAACTTGAGGGATCTTGGGTTAATTTCTTTACCACTGAGGGCATTGATGATTATGATGAAGTGGTAGCAGACATGAACAATGAATATTTTGTTGTCATGACTCGAGAACAGACAAAGCAGAGGGAGAAGGTGACCCAGCCACCTAAGAAATCCAAGGAGCAGTCGGCAACTATCCCTGTAATTGCAAGAAGAGGATCTCCTATCCCTACTTCGTCTACACAAAGGTGAGTCCTATCAATCCAGTTACCAAAGTTGCTTCTTCTTTTTCTCCTAAAGTTGATAAGCCTAGAATTCCAAATGATGATGGCCCGTCCACTTCTGGATCCTTTGATATTGTTGATCACCTGAAAAAGACCAAGGTACAAATCTCAGAAGCTGAGTACTATCAAACCCATCCCAAAGCCTTTGCCAAAATGATCCACTTTGTTAATTCCAACTCCAAGACCACCTCTAAAGGCCTTTTGCCTACTCCTCCTTCTACACCACAGCCAAGTCTGGTAGCTGCTGTCACCTCCCCTGGTGACAAAATTAAACCATTTTATGTAACACTTCTTATAGCTGGTCATAGGCTCAGTAATTGTGTCATTGACTCAGGAGCCTCAGATAACGTAATGCCTGCTAAAGTAGCTCATGCTTTAGGCCTGACCCTCACTCGTACTTATGGATCTTGCTACTCCATGGAGAGTAAAGAAGTGCCTCGGTTGGAAGGATTAAAGATGCACAAGTGGCTTTTGTTGCCTTGCCTGAAAAGAAAGTGTTGGCTACCATCCTAGTAGCAGATATCCCTCCTTCATACGGGATGTTGCTAAGTAGGAACTTCTGCAAAGATGTGGGTGGGGAAATCCAGATGGACTGGTCGCATGCACTCGTGCCTGTCAATGGACAAATGAAGAAGTTGTTGCTGAAAGCGATCAGAGTATATTGTGCAGAAGACGGATGATCCTAAAGCACAAATACTCTATGAGGATATGGGTCATGGTAATTACATGATTATGTCCCCTGATGAAATCCCACCCCCCAAAGTGTCTCCTAGAGATCCTAACGGGGTTTGGATTTTAGAATTTGATGGAAGTTGTTCCTCAGCTGGTTCTGGAGCTGGTGTCCTGCTAGTGTCACCTGAAGGAAGCCTACACCCCTTTTCATTCAAGTTACAGTTCGAGAATACTAATAACACAGCAGAGTACGAGGCTCTCATTCTCGGATTGCAGGTGGCCAAAGAACAAGGTGTAAAGAATCTTCTGGCTCGTGGTGATGCAGAGCTGATTGTAAAGCAAGTCAGAAGCCTTTTCAGGTAAAAAATGGGAGGCTGAAGCATTACCGGAATCAGGTTTGGGATTCCATTGAATTCCTTGATGCTTTCTCTATTGAAGCGTACCTAGGGAAAAGAGCAATGCGGGCTGATTCACCTGGGCTGTCTCAGGGTCACTACTGATTCCCCATCCTGAATTCTCTCAGGATAAGTTCACTATTGAAATGGTCCACCGGCCTAGTGTACCTGACAATACCAATAACTGGAAAGTTTTCAACGATGACCAGCATTTGCTTTCCTTCCTGGAACTCAAGGGTAATTTCGAACAACTGTATTTTGAGGGAAGTGACAACCTGCCTCGTGAAAGTGTGTCCTTTGGCCAAGCTGTCACCCAAGGAGAAGAAACAGATCAGGAAGGGTGCATTAAGCTCAAAGGAAACAAGATTCCTAAAGGGCTGGTGAGTTTGGAGGAACTATTTGATAAGCATGACAGGTATGTGAAATCTAGAGCTTCTTCTGGGCCTCAGCAATCAGCTGAGTATGATAAGATTGATATTGGGAGTTCTACTGACCCCAAGCTCGTGAACATTGGGAAATGTTGCACAGCGAGACGAGAGGAGAAAAGTAATTGATCTTCTAAAAAGGTATAAATATGTTCTCGCTTACTCTTATGAAGATTTGAAAGCTTTCAAACCAAAAGATATGCAGCACTCTATTCCCCTCAAGCCTGGAATTAAGCCTTTCAAGCGAAAATGCAGAGAATACAACCCCAAAGTAGCTGACACCATCTTTCAGGAGATACAGAAGTTGTTGAAAGCTAAAATTATCTTTCCTATCCACCATTCAACATGGATTGCAAATATTGTGCCTGTTAGAAAGAAGAATGGTGAGATCCGCATCTGTGTTGATTTCAGGAACCTAAATCAGGCTTCTCTGAAAGATAATTACCCTTTGCCTATGATGGATCAAATATTGCAAGCAGTAACAGGATCTGAAATGTTATCTATGCTTGATGGATTTTCTGGATACAATCAGGTAGAGGTTGATACTGTAGATCAACATAAAACAGCTTTCACTACTCCTTGGGGCACCTTTGCTTACAAGAGAATGCCTTTTGGGCTTATTAATGCTGGTGCCACTTTCCAGAGAGCTATGGATCTGGCTTTTGGAAGCTTAAAAGGGAAGTGTATTGTCATCTACCTTGATGACCTGACAGTGTTTTCCAAGACAAGAGCGGATCATTTTGATCACCTAGAGACAGTTCTGCTGAGATGCAGAGAGCATGGAATCTCTCTGAACCCTAAAAAATCTGTCTTCTGTGTTACAGAGGGAAAACTATTAGGGCACATTGTCTCCAAGGATGGTATTAAGATTGACCCTGAACGAGTTCAAGCCATCCAGCAAATTCCTCTCCCAACCAGTAAAAAGGGCGTGCACTCCTTCTTCGGTAAGATCAACTTTTTAAGAAGGTTCATCCCTGATTTTGCTGAATTAACTTTGAATATTTCTCAGATGATGAAAGGGAAGCAAACATTTGGTTGGTCTTCTGAAGGAAAGGAATCCTTTGAAGGTATCAAGAGAGCTATCGCTAAAACTCCAGTTTTAGCCTGTCCTGATTTCAGCAAAGATTTCATCATCTATTGCTATGCTACAGATAATACCTTGGCTGCTGTGTTAACTCAAGAAGACTCTGATGAGCATGAGCTACCAATTGCGTTCATGAGCTATATTCTGAAGGATCATGAGTTAAAATACACCATGATGGAGAAGCATGCTTTTGCAGTGGTCAAAGCTGTCAAGCAGTTTCGCTTTTACATCCTCAACTCTCACTCCATGGTGTTGGTTCCAGATACCACTGTTAAGTCAATTCTCACACAACAAGAATTTGGATCCAAGAGAGGGAATTGGGTTGCTAAGGTCCAAGAGTATGACATTGATATCAAACCGACCAAGCTGGTTCGTGGAAAAGGTCTTTGTGAGCTCATTGCTGAAGGAGCTAAACATGAGTTGCTGGAAAAGAAAGTTGACCTTCCTACTGTTCTGTTCCTTAGTTCAGTTGACGAATGGTATGCTGACATCGCCCATTTTCTCACCTATGGGGAATGCCCCTCTCATTTAACTGCCAAAGAAAAGAGGACTGTTAAATTGAGATCAGTACAATATGTATTATGGGAAAATGCTTTGTTCAAGCGTGGCTTGGATGGGAGATTTTTGAAGTGTGTGGACAAGGAACAACAGAGAAAATTGCTCTCAGCTTTTCATGATCAAGCATGTGGAGGGCACTATTCATCAACGGTCACAGCACATAAGATACTCCGTGGAGGATACTACTGGCCTTCTTTGTTCAGAGATGCATCCAAGTGGGTGGATAAATGTGAGGCTTGCCAGACCTTTGTGGGAAGACCTAAATTGGCTTCTTTGCCTCTCAAGCCAGTTGTGATTGAGGAACCATTTCAACAGTGGGGTTTGGACTTCATTGGTACACTCAATCCTGCTTCTAGTGCTGGTCACACTCATGTACTTACTGCCACTGACTACTTCACCAAATGGGTGGAAGCTATTCCGGTCAAGAGCACTACTTCTGAAGTGGTATGCAGCTTCATCAAAGAGAACATCTTGGTAAGGTATGGTGTGCCTAACAAGATTGTAACAGATAATGCCTCGAATTTCTCTTCAGCTGAGATAATGGACTTCTGCTATGGGTATGGTATTTCTTTGGCTCACTCTTCAGATTACTACCCTCAAGGAAATGGGCAGGCAGAATCTACTAACAAAAATCTGGTGACTATCATAAGGAAGTTAGTCAATGAGTCTCAGTGGAACTGGCACAAGAAGCTCTATGATGCTCTTTGGGCAGACAGGATTACACCAAAGAGAGCTATTGGAATGTCTCCTTTTCAAGTGGTATATGGAGTTGAAGCTCAATTTCCAGTGACAGTGGAACTGCCGGCCTTGCATCTAATGAAGGCCATCGAGGATACTAGTTTCAGTGATGCCCTGGACAAGAGAATTATGTACCTGCACAAGCTGAATGAAGACAGATTGGTGGTTGCTGATAGGATATCTGTTCACCAGCAGAAGGTAAAGGTCCTATTTGACAAGAAAGCTAGGTTCAGAGAGTTCCAAGTTGGAGACACCGTGCTGTTATGGGACAAAAGACATGAACCTCATGGCAGCCATGGAAAGTTTGATTCCCTGTGGCTCGGACCTTTCAAGATCGAGACACTTTCTTTGGTAAGAACTCTTTCTATCTTGATTACATGGATGGTTCGCCCCTCCCACTTCCTTATAGTGGGCGTATTTGAAGTTGTTCAAGTCCTAGGTGACTAGGGAGTCCCTTTGTATATTCGTATAGTGTTTTCCTTACATTGTTTTGGTGTGTTTCCCTTCTATTGTTTTTACATGTTTCCCTCTGTGTTGGTCTTTTTGACTCCATGGCCCAATGGATAAGGCACTTTGGTCTATTTTCACTAAGTTTGTCTAAGTTATTACCTTGTCTCATTCCTTGAATTTATGCCAAGTCATCCCCAGAAGGAGCCAGCTGTTGTCCACTCAAAATTCCCCGCTCTGTCAAAAGTAAAAATTTCAAAATTTTGAGTTTAAATGTCTTTTCTGTCGAGCTGGTGGTGTGGAAAAAGTCTTGAAGTCGAAAAAATCTAAGTCTGGGTCATTCAGTAAAGTATTTCGGGCATGTCGGACATTTTGTCCCAACTTTCCCAAGTGCAAACAGTCTTGTTCTCCAATCGGCCGAAACCTCTGAATTTGTCCCATTTTCGGGCCCGTCGGAAGTTTTTGTCCCAAGTGTCCCGAACTTATTGTGCGAGTTGTTCCATTTTCGGCCGATCCGCCCGATTTTGTCCCAACTGTCCCGAGTTCCAAATTGCTCTCTGTCCCATTTTCGGCCGAAACTCCCGAGTCGCGCACTTCGCTCTTTTCCGTCCCAACTGTCCCAAGTCAAATTGTGCATGCTGTTCCATTTTCGGCCGAAACACCCGAACCGCGTACTTCACACATTTTTGTTCCGAGTGTCCCGAAGCCAAAAGTGCGAGCTGTTCCATTTTCGGCCGAAATGCCCGAGTCGCGTGCATCCTTCGCACATTTTCGTCCCAAATGTCCCAAAATACATTTGTGCGTCTTCTCCTTATTTCGTCCGAACCGGCCGAGCCGCGTGTTTCGCGCATTCGCGTCTCACATGTCCCAAGTGAACCTAATACAATTCATACTTAGTTTTTCCCGCTCTACCCGAATATGCTAAATATGAATTTAAGTTGCGGCTCTGATACTATCAATCCGAAGATCAAATTCCAAGGACAGCTGGCAGAAAGACGAAGCTTTCAAGACGCTGGTTATATCAGTTTTCAAAGATATCCATTGTCATCTTCAAAATGAAAATTCTTGTGTGTCCCTCGTGGCAAAGACATAGCTGAGACGTGGAAGAAATTCAAGCAGCGGTTTCTGAAGTTGATGGGTCCCTCTCAGTGACCGGCCACCTGTCTTCTTCCCCATACGTTTCTCTTCTTCCCTTTCTTTTTCAGTTTTCTTTGTAATAGGTTGAGGTACTGCGATTTGGCGGTCCTTAACTATTCTTTAGTTAAAAGAAACTAAGATTCTGAAAAGTAATCGAATTGTAAGCTATATAATGGTATTTTCTATGCCATTCAAAAGGGAGGAAGAACTTGGCATATTTTCTGCAAGTGTAAATAGATTATAGAGAAATCAATACAGAAGGACTTTCCTTTCTTTGTCTATCTGATCTCTGTCTGTTCTAAGCTTTCATTTGTTTTCTTTGTGAAGATCATTTATCTCAAATTCGTTAGTCTCATCGATTGCATACTCTTCAACTTTGCAAGCACGGTGATCTTGCATAACCAAGAAGGAACTTTGTTTCCTTGATAACGAATCTGTGTTACATTAAGAAACTTTGCGTTCTGGCAGATGTTATTTACAGAACTTTGTGTCTTTAAATTCCATCTTACTTGTTCTATACGAATGATCTTGTTTTCAATTCACGGTGACTTCACATACATAAAGAATTACTCTGATATCTATAATTCTGCATGTTTGCCTTTCTGCTCTTTTCCATGCTCTCATTTCCTCAGTCCTTTTGTAATTGATGACCTTCATAGAAAACACTTTCGTGGTATCCAAGTTTAACCAACAAATCATGTCCTGTACATTTGTAAATAGGTTTGTTTCTGAATAAGGGAACCTCTCCCATCAAAGAAGAGGGACTTCTTGTCCCCTGACAGTTGCTCTTCTAAAAAGTCCTATTTGAAAACCAACACTAGGAAGATACACTTTTTAGGATTCAAAGACAATCCAAATCTCCTGCACCTTTGGAAGACTTGTCTCAAATGAGAGAGGTGGTTTGCTGCATTCTTTGAAAAAATAGTGATATCATCAAGGTATATCAGCACCACGTTGTTAATCAAACCTTTGAACGCCATGTCCATTGCTCTTTGGAAGGTAGCTCCAGCATTGGACAGCCCAAATGGAATTTTCCTGTATGCATAAGTTCCCCATTTGGTTGTGAAGGCTATCTTGAACTGATCTTCTTCCTTCACCATAATCTGATTGTAGCCCGAGTAGCCATCAAGTAGTGAAAACCTCTCGGAGCCAGCCACAACTTGCAAAATTTGCTCCATAGAAGGGAGTGGGTAATGGTCCTTGAGAGATGCTCTATTCAAGTCTCTGAAGTCAACACACAATCTGATCTCTCCACTCTTCTTTCTAACTGGAACTAAGTTGGCAACCCAACTAGAATGCTTGATTGGGAATATGATTCTTGACTCAATCAACTTGTTTAATTCCTTCCTCATGAGAGGTTCCATGTGTGGATTGACTGGCCTTTGTTTCTGCCTGATGGGCTTAGTATTTGGGTCTAACTCAATGGTGTGCTGAGCTAACTTGGGATTGAAACCTTTCAAATCTTTGTAGCTCCAAGAAAACACATCAGTAAATCTTGACACAACCTGTATGAACTCGTACCTTTCTTGTTCAGTTATCATCTTTCCAATTTGCAATGGTTTGTTCTCTTCCACCAAGATGGATACTGAATCTTCTCTCTTGACCTGAATGTTTGCTTTCTCTTTCCTAAACTGATCATTGGGATTGAAAATGGACTCCAAAGTGATAAGTCCCTTGGGCAGCTTGTTAGTTCTTAGTTGTACCACTTGGTCACCATACTTTTGTTCCAATTTTTCCTGATTTTTAGCTGAAAACTTAGCTTCTTCTTGTAAGAAATGGATGATTTCTTGGTCATTCTCAAACACTTGCCAATTGACATTGTTATCCGGCACTTTGAAGGCCTCACAATCACATGGATGTTTGGTTGTACCTTGTCATGTTGAATGCTTTCCACAATATCAAAGGCTTCCCAACCGCCGTAAACTGTCGGCGCAGCTTGGTTTTCTTTCCTAGGAATGGATTTGATGCCAAAACCCTCAAAATATTCCATGAGGTCCCACACCTGTTCTTGTAGCACTTGAGTAGATCATTCTTGACAAAGATGCTTCCCCTTGACCTAGTTGACAATCAACTCACTTTGTCACGAAGACTTGCAAGTTCTCTATTCCTCTCTTTATCGCCCAATGCATCCCTTGCACCAAGGCTTCATATTCAGCAGTGTTATTGGAGCATGCAAACTAAAATCTAAAAGCTGAATAGTACTTTACTCCTTGAGGTGAAATAAGTATAGCTCCACCTCCTGCACCTTGTCTACTCCTTGATCCATAAAAAAACAGCTGCCATACCTCATTTTCATCCTTGTGGTTTGGCTTGGTGATGCTAGGAATGGGCTGATATTCTTCATGTATGTAATAGACCCATAGCTCAGATTCTTCTACTTCTTGATAAGGATCAAAAGCATGTACCTTGTTTGCCCATTCATCAAGAGTTAGATCCGGGATGCTTCCAACCTTGGTGTCAGCTTCATCAGTGCTTGGGTGATCTTCTTGATCAAATGTTGAACAATTGGCATTGATCTGACTTGGAGTGTAGGGCTCAATGTGGAAGTTTGCAATAGGTTCAGACCTGATTGTAGCTTTGGTTCCATACCTTGTTTTGAACAGCATGTGTGACCAATCAGCAGACAAATATCCTCCAATCTTGGCTGTGAAATCTCTTAACAAACATAGGGCAAAGAGTGGTGGAAGGTCTATAACCGATACATCTTGTAAAAAAACAACATTTGGACATGCATGCAAGGTAAGACTCAAGTTTCTAATCACCCCAACTGTTGTTACTATTGTCCCATCTAGCTGCACTACCCCTTTGGATATGGTTTCATATTGAAGTCCTAGTTGATCAGCTATTTGCTTGGGCATCACTGAGCTACTTGCCCCAGAATCTATCATGCAATTGTGCACTAACTGATTTCCAATGATTAATGAAACATAGAAAGGAGGGGGCTTCAACATTTTACCTTGCTATCCTCCATGATTCCCTTCGAGCTAAAAGCAGCATTTGTGAGCACTTTCTCTCTGCATCCGAACTTGCTTGATTCGAAGTTGGCCAGTCCCTTCATGGCAGCAAGTAGTAAATCTCTTTGGCCTAGGATAGATAGGGATTCCCACATTGATATATTTACATTTTCTTCTTCATCCGATCAATGATCTTGAATGATAATGAAGGATCTCTTTATTGTCCCTTGGTTTGCATATTCACTCCTTGCGTGTGGGCAAAGCAACAACTCGTATTTGAGTTGGTCTAGAACTGCTCTTGGCTGCCCTTGTGCATTTACAACTGGATTTTGTTTGCCAACCATTTTTGGAGCCATAAAAGGTTGTGGATTGGTTGGAGCTAATGGCTGTTCTTCACCCAAATTCCTTCTTTTTGACCTTGTGTTGGCTGCAACACCTTGAGAGACTGTTTGATTTATGCCACAAAAATCCTCTGCCTGCTAGTTCACAAGTGTGGTGTCATTTGGAGCTGATTGCTGCTGGAATGTTTCTTGTTGTTGGTTGTTTCCTTGACTTCCCTCACCCTCCACACCAGTAGTTGTCACCATTAATTCTTGATTCAAGGCACCGTTGAAACACATAGATTGGTTGTGAGGTTCATTGCATGGAAAACACCAATCATACTCCTGAGCAACGTTGTTTTGTGTTGGCACCAATGCCTTAGAGGTAGATATAACATTTGGATTATAGGGCTGAAATGGTCTGTTGGCAGGAGGCCTTGCTTGATATAGATTTGTAGCTGGATTGGGTGGTCTATGAGGTTGATATGGTTGCCTGTTAGGCTGAGCTTGAGGCTAGAAGGAAGGTCTAAAACTTTGGGCTTGTTGCCTCTTGAGAGTAACCAGCTCATTACCTAAATTTTGCAATTGCTTCATGACTTCTTGAAGTTCATTTGAGGCACTAGAAGATGAAGTGGAAGCTTCACTTGAATTCTGATTTCTAGGAGTGGGAGAAGGAGCCAAATTAGGTGCTTGATTAGTGTTTGGGCTCTCTAAACTTGGAAACAATGGCATGGGAGGTCTAGGGGCTAGTTTTCCAGCTTGGATCAAACAATTTTCAGCTCTAATGGAAATGCTATAAGCAATGGGGATAGTTGTGCCTCCCATGGACTGAATTAACATAGAAATATCAGAATTTAGAGCTTTGAGATAGTAAAGAAAAGCACCTTCTGCTGTTGGCCTGACTGCCACTGGAATTCTCTCCCAAGTCCTTTGAAATTTGAAGTTGAAATCGGTCAATTTGCTCATTGGGAGCTCTCTTGATGGTTGTCATTGCTCCAAAAGAGACAAGTTGTCTCCCTTCTCTCCAAATTTCTCATGAAGTGCTACACATAGCTGGTTCCAATTTTGAATAGAACTTGAGGCAAGGCTTCTAAACCATTGCAAAGCCTTCCCCTTGAATGAAGATGCCAATTTGACAATTTGACAAAGAATCTTGCATCTCATTGATTTCATGAATTGCACAAAGGTTGGAAATGTCTTTAACATGATCACCAAGAGTAGTCGATTCTCTTCGGTGAAGTATGGAATGTTCTTCAAGGCTGCAATTGGAATTGGATTTTGTGCATTGAGAGCAAGTGGGCTGCTGCCAGTGAAATTGACATAGGGGTTGTTTTGTGCCATTCTAATTGGCCTTAGAACCCTTGTTGATTAAATGAAAGGCCTACTAGGTGGAGGAGTTGAGAGAGTTCTATTTGGTGGAGATGGAGACCTTTGGATTATCCTCCCACTTTGCCTTACTCTTGGAGATAACTGCAGATATTCAAACAGCGCCTCTTCTTCTCCAGCTCTTGACCTTGTAGTGATTCTTCTCATGAGTTTTTAGGTCTGCACTGCTAAAACCAGCTGATTCTTCTTCCTTGGAGTCACCAGATGTGCAACTTATAGCTCTTTTAAGCAAGAAAATTGCAGCAGATGCACATCAAATTTGCTGCAATGAAAATGAGACCTCTAAGGTCCCACCGGGTGTGCCAAAACTGTTGTTGCAAATCAGCAGCACCCCTGGATGCAAATCAGGTTTCTAAGTTGATGTTTCAGGCATCCAGTGTGATTGCACAACATTGAAACCTCTCTCCAAGTGTGGGACTTGTAAAATGAGAGAGGAATCTCTAGATTAGAGGCTGGTTCCTCAAACTCCTCTGATCAGATCTGTTATTTGCACAATTGCAGAGGTTTGAATCCTAATCCTACTCTAGATTCCAAGGAGACAAAGATAGAGAGAGTAAAAGAAACTAAAACTAATGCTAAGGTGATGCACCAAAGGAGTTGTAGACACCTGACTGCATGAAATACACAATCCACAAGGAAACACAGCACAAAACATGCACAAAATGCTCAAAATGTAATGAAAGATCAAGAAATCAATGATAGATATATGAAAGGATTGAGGAATTTAATCACAGAACATATATCAACATTCAGATCCAATACAGTGCATTACAGTGATCCAGAGGCAAGAAAAAGTGTTGTATTACATGGAAAGGTAAAAATTTCTTCACAAATTCTGCCAAAGAAGGAAGAAAAGGAAGTTGCAGAGCTGAAAAGGTGTCTCTCCTTGCAAAATGAACTCATTCTGGCTTTTACAGTGCAAGCCACGACCCCCAGGAGAGAGAAACATGGGAAAACATGCAAGCCATTCAACCATTGACCAAATTACATTCAAAATAGCATGGGCGACCTAAAAAACCCATTCCCAGGCATTTTTAACCATGCTGGGAGAGAATGCGAGCCATTCTTCATTAAAACGGTGGTTGAAACGTCCGCCTTCTCATGGCCACGTACTCGGGTGATTCTTGATTTTATCTCTCCCAACTCAAACAAAATGAAAAATTGACCCTCGAATCATGTAGATAATTTTACCAGATTTCCATTGATATAAATAACGTGAAAAACCGAGCTCTGGATCGAAAGATATGGCGATTTGAAGTTTTAGGAAAAAACATGACAAAATCGGATCGGCGGGCAAAAATTTTGAATTTTTACCCATTTGGTCTTTGGAACATTTTTCAAATTTTCCCCACGCTCCACCACTCTAGGTGCCACATGGCATGTTCTGATTGGGCACGGGCCCTTCCTGACCATTTTTTCCTTTGGGTCGCTTGGTGTTTTTTCGCCCTTGGACACGTGGCAGCTCCTGATTGGCTGCGGGCCTTCTAGGGAAAAATTTCCCACCAAAACTCCACTAAACCATAACTTGAAAAATACGTGGAGTTAGGAGGAAAAATTTACCTTTCTGGAAAGCTGAGAAATATCTCTATCTAATGGTGCCATTTCTAGAAGGTTTTGAGTGCACAGAAAACAAAATATTCTGACTGAGGCACAAGAGAAGGAAAGATGTAAATGAGTTAGCCACAAAATGAGCAGGGGGACATTTGGGATAACAGATTATCTCCTTTTTCTTTGCTCTCTAAACATCCTAAGTATCATTCCACTCTAGATCGGTATCCTCCTCCATTTTAGCTACCCCACTAGCCTCACCACCCAACCCATCGTCACCATTCTCCTTTGCATTTTTCTCCTCTCCACCTGTCTCCTCTCCGGTCTCATCCCCTGTATACTCCTCAGAGTCAAATTCCACATCTATGGGCTCATCCTCCTCTCCACTATGAGTAGGTGTGGCCTCAATCTAGAGTAAGGGCACATGAGTGGCACTAGGTTCCCTTTGGGAAAGAATAACTCACCTAACTATAATAAGCACTCCTAGAATCACAACTATCCAACTTGGATCTTCATGAGGCCCCTTTCGGGCCTCCTTCATAGTACTATACACAAGTGCCATTGGGGGAAGCATATCAATGTAAGGAAGGATGAACTACTAAGGAATTTAGAAAAATGGGTTAGTGTCAAGCTTCCCCATCCTGTCAATTAACTAGCCAATAGTGGTACAAGCCACCATTTTGGTCCCATCCTATCCCCATAATCCTGCCATGTCCTGGTATGGAGTGGCCACCATGTCTGTTGTGGTCAAGGAATCCACTGGCTGATGTGGCACTTTGAGAACTATCATGGTCATCCATCTAGCAGCCTTGACGGACCTTGGGTCTTATACTGACACTCCCCTCCCATAGGGGATGATATACTCATACACCCAGCTCATAACCAATGTGGGATGGCTCAAACACTGCCCTTATAACGTGACATTCTAATATAGGGCATGATAGGTACTACCAAGTATATCTGGCTGGCGGTGTAGATATGACCATATGCCTTAATCTATGTGATGATGGGAGCCCATAAATAAAGTATTTTATAACCTCCCTTTTCCCCAATTAACTACGAGGCAAAGATACCCATGATGGCCTTGCGGATAGTAGGTATGGGATTATTAGCAATGGATCAGACCTTTATCCCCTTCATTGAACCAAAGGAAACCATGACATCCCCCATATAAGTGGCCCATAGATCATCATAGCTCTAGATCCTACTGTCTCCAAATTTAATCATCTACCTAGTATCAAAACCCCAAGAATATGGTACACATCCTCTAGGGTGATCGTCCACTCACCCCTAGAACCTAGAGACTAGAAGGTATTCCAGGTCTACATCCCAATAAGAGAATAGGTCACATAGTATGTGATTAGTAGGAGTAACATGGGGCACCTGTAATCCTCCATATTCCTACTCTCTGAAGAGTATTGGTCTCATCTTGAGTCAACTGATCCAATATCATTGGGAGCTAGTCACACTCCCTCTTGTGTCTCCAATGGATATACTCATCCTTTTTCTGCATCCACCAAAACATAGAAAAAGCTAAAGTTAGTGACATTATTCAAGAAAAATCTCATCAAAAAGATAACAAAACTTTAAAAATCCAAAAAATTCTAAGTTAGTATGATTTTGGTCATTCATTTAGAACCCCCGATGTAGGGCGGTAGTTCCTTGACCACCTACTCGCTCAAGGTGGCATTCCCGAACCGATTCGCCGTATGGATTTGTTAGCCTAAAAATGCTAAAAAATAGACCATTATGAACAGAATAAAAGACTAACATGTAAGTGCCCCTTAGAGACTCATTTAAAACAAGAAATTTTAAAAATGATCCTCCCTAGAAATATATTTTGACATTTTTACATTTTAGGTTTAGAAAAACACCAATGAGGAAAACTAACCTGAAACTACATTGGTAGATCTCTCGGTCGCGGAGGCATGATCATAATCTCGCAACGACCATTTTGACTATTCTTTCGACAAAAAAAAAAAAGTCATCAGGGCCCAGAGCTCAAAATCAATCAGGAGTTGATATGCACAAATGAATTTGAAAATGATTATATATATATATATATACATATATATACATTGTTGTTATAACTTCATTTTTAAGTGCATATGTTCGCGAGATTGGAGCAATGGCACATGTATATTTCTATATCTTTGCACAAATGGTAATTTCTCTTGTCATTTTAATTTAGTATTTATTTTTTTGATAGTTCATCTATCTGCACTTGAGTCTTCTTTTTCAGTTTGCAAGTAGCGGGAGTTTGGAAGACAACATTCCAACACACATGCATGTCAAGTATAGATTCTAACTCCCCATTTCAGAATCCCATACTCGGACTCTATGTTTTATGCTTTCATTGTTAAGATGCTTATTTGAGGGGGAAAATATGTATGAACCAAAAATTCCATGTGCTACATTTTTGGAAAACACTTACAAAAGTCCCCAATGATGATTTATGTCCTTTCAAAAGGTGTTCGAGTTCCTAAACCCATTCACAGTGTATATTTGTAGCATAGACATCCTTACATAGCTTTTCCATGTTTTCTTCCAACTTCCCACTCAATTTTGTGCATGTTTTGGCCTTTAGTGTCAAGACCTCTTCCCTGTCCAAGGCAACAGTCTTGCGCTTTTTCAAAACTCTTCATGAGGGTTTTAACACCTGTGATTTCACTTAACTTGACTTCCAAGGCACTTTTGTGAACCAAATTGCCTAAAAATAGACTTGATTACATAATATTCCTTCCCTCTTCTATTTTAAAATAGATTTAATTATTTTGAACTTCCTCTTCACCCAATGATTTGGCACTCCAAGGCTTCCTTATGCATGAAGGCACATCCCAGCCAATTCCTATATATTTAATGCTTTTATTCAAGCAAAGGGCATGAGAATTTTATTTATCTTGCATAGTATTACTACCACAAGCTTGCTGGAAATTGCATATCCAAGATTTTTTCACTTGTGTTATCCCTCTTCCACTTGCATTGTAACCATACAACCTTTAAGATACCATTGCTCAAGCGCCTTCTCCTATTTCTTCCTTTGCATTCCCAATTTCTTGGACTCATGTGGACACACAAAGAAAGAAAGGCTAAATTAAGGGGATGAGAACATATACAACAAGATTTTCCAAAGCTCTTGCTTAGTCAGGTTGGAATTATTTGTTTTTTTGCTTCATTTTTTCAAGTTATCAATTCTGAGTTATTCATTTCAAATACATATCAAATAGTTTATCAAAATTGTTCATTTCAGTTAGTTAAGCAATTATAAATAGAGAAAATTATTAGAAATCTTTCTCTTTGACATTATCAAGGAAGTAGTGGGGAACAATAGCTCTTCTAGAGTTATGATTTGTTCTCTACCTTTGAGGTAGGGTTTAAAGGGTTTTGATTAAATTAGTTAAGTTGTTTTAGATCTAGATTCACATACTTACACAAGTGATAAACTACAACCGACAGATTACTTGTATTTAATTTTGTTTATTAGATTAGAAGCATTGTTTAAAATCCCAAAAGATAAAAAAATATTTACTTTTTTCTAGATTAGTTTGCTTCTATTGTTTTGTTTAGATATACTATGAAAATACCAAAAACATAGATTAAATTTCCTTTGATAGTTAGTTTTCTTTATCAAGATCAATTCAATTCATTTTGCATGACCATCAAAGGTCCACAACAAGAGAAAACATTCAGTTGTGATCCATTGGTCCCACAACCCAATGGGCCTGAGTTGTTGACCAACATTGATACGAGTTTATGCTTGTTAGTTTTACACACACTGCTAGGTATTATGAGAAGATAGAACAATTAAACACATTAAACATTGCAGCTGATCAAGCCTACAATTATTGGACTGCTCCTAGCAACAGGGCTTGATTACGCATATGACCATACAAAGACCACAACCTCCACGAGTTCATGGTTTTGATCCCTAGGTCCCATAACCCAATGGGCATGCTGACCAATTAAACATCGACACTAGTTTACGTGCACTGGTATTTAGATCATCACCACTTCCACCTAACATCATTACAAAACTTTCAGTGTTGAACATAGTAGCCGATCAGGCTAAGGCTTTCTAGACTAGACTGGAAAACCTCCCATAGACCTTGTGGTTCCATTATGCCTCTCATTCTCACTTCCATGACCTTGTCTAGAAATCTATATGAGGCATCTGCAAGTCACTTTCTGCATGTTCCACAACCGGTAAAAATAATCTCGAAACTTAATATCGATTGGAGCCTCCAAGTAGCTATTCTATCTAACCATTCCATTACACCACTTCAGCTTAGGATGGCTTTCTTTTCCTTGGACTCACAGATCCTGATATTGTGTGTTGAAGACATAAGGTTACCTCATTAGCTCATTCATTTCTACCACACATACACCCATTTCCATTCTACGATCCCGTCCCGACACGACCTAAAGAATTCAGGTGTGAAGAAGGTCATGTTTTTATTTTCTTTCGTACATGCATCAACCCCATAAGGAGCACCAACCCCTAATTTAGTGAAGCACACACTCCACAAGGAGGTTACAACCCCTAAATATGACCAATAAAAAAATCAAAAACCTAAAGATATCCGATCTCTGATTTTCTTCTACCACACTGGTGATGGAGATCACATATTCACTCACAAACCCTAGATCGTACCTTAGGGCTTCAAACTTGCTCTATCTTACTCTTTCTTCAAATTTTGTTTCTCTATCTTTATGACCTCATGCTAACATTCCTTCCTCAACCTTTCTTACTATTCCTTAACCTTTAAATGATTCTCTCATAACTACAAATTATCTCTCTCTAGGTTGCACACCTTCCCTCTAAGAGCATTAGTTCAAAAATGAACCGAATAAACACTTAAATATGCTTTTCTTCCTTCCAAAAAAAATAGGTCAGTCCTTAGTGATAAATGTGACCTAAAAACCTCTATAAAATAAAAAATTATTTAAAACAATCACATATGACCCATATATGTCAGCCTAGCAAAACACCTCATTACATGTGCCAAAAATGGCTCAAAACCCCATGTGCACATTCTTAAAAATGCCCTAACATGAGTCCCATAATTTTTCATGACCCATGAAACCTTATAAATGATTAAAATATCATAAAAATTCATACATGGTCATAATTAATATCAACCAATCAAATTATTTCATTTACTGGGCCCAGTTCCCTTTACAATTCTCAAAACAGTTATTTCCTTCACCCTTCAGCGCTGTGGAAAATTTATCTGATCACCAAATAAATAATAATGAATTAAAAAATTCCATTTAACTAATCCAAATAAATATAATATCATGCATAACACTTCTAAGAATTTTATAAGTCTTGAAACATCATTCTCTTCAAATGAGAACAAGATTTGCCTTCACCAAATTAACCTACCAAAAACATTGTTTCCAAAGGTTAGCTCATAAAATTAAATATACATGTATTAAAGATATAAAATTATATTATTTTTATTCCAAATTCATCCCTCTTCACTTTACAAGTGATAGGAAGCATCACCTAATCCATCTCATGCTTTAAATAATGTCAATCTTGAACAAAAATAGATGATGTCTTGAACTACCAAAAATATTATTACTCAAAAATGCCCAGAAACCCTGTCATATTAGCTCATAATGAATAAATAAATATATAACTATAATTATCTCTTTATTCTCTTTCCAATACAACTTGAATCATCTAATTAATCATCTTGTAACTCAAGATATGGCAAAAATATCTTGAGACCTCATTATTTAAGATCCCAAAACTGTCCTTTGACCAGGTCCAACCTATTTGAACCTCAAAACCTCATGAACCTACATAAACCTGTCTTGAAACCTCCATGTAAATCAATTACAACTTAAAAACATCATACAATATCAATTTTGCATATCACATCTTTGGAACAAATTGTCCTAAATGAAAATCTTCACAAACCGTTGTTTTTAGGTGGGGCCCACATATGGTCAAGACTTTAACTATATATATTTTTAAATCCAAAGGAGTCTAATACATCATAAAATTATCACATTTTTACTTTCAATCAAAATTAGGTTAGTATACTTCATCTTTTGCAAACTGCTCCTAGTTAGGTTTTAATTAGGTTTTTTGACCACTTTACCTTCTTAATGTTCATTCTTAAAAACATGACAAAACTAACCCCAATATTATTTTGAAATACTATTTGTTCACCTTAGGAGATACCTTGAAATGGTCAAGGTACCCGTTGTTGCAGACTCACAAAGACCCCGGATGCGATCAGCTTCTAGGTTGATGTTCAGGCATCCAGTGTGATTGCACAACATGGAATCCTTTCTCCAAGTGTGGGACTTGTGAAGATGAGAAAAGATTCTCCAGAGAAGGCTGGTTCCTATTCCTCTATTCAGATGCATACAAAAAATGCAGAGGGTTTACTAAAACCTAATCTAACTTGCCAAGGAGACAGGGTAAGAAAATGCATAAAATAAATCTAAGCTAATAGAGGTGATGCACCGAGGAATGAAGAACACCTATTTTGCCAATAAAGACAGACCATTCAAATGTGATGCAAGATCATGCACAGATAACAAAATTCACAGAGTAAAAGATCGAAGGATGCAAATGAACACAGAGAGGGTTGAGAATCAATCAAAAACATATATATATTGCTCAAGAGTCGATACAGTACATTACAGTGGCTAAGAGGCAAAAACTAGCATTACAATCCATATGGGAGGTTTGAAAAGCTCCACAAATTCTCCTGCAAGCAGGGAAGAAGGGAGGATGCAAAACAAGAATGTCCGACCTGTTAAAGGAGCTCCTCTTTACAATATATACTAAGAATGAGAGAAGAAAGAGAGAGGAAAGTCGAATCTACCACAACCACTTCTAGATACATTTAAAATCATCTCATTATGGTAGAAGCGCGGCTTTTGGCAAAATGGCGAGCTGTCTAACAGGAGCGGCGAGCTGTCTGCTGCATTAAAGTTGGTTGTTGAAGCATTACTTCTATCTATCACCACGCGTCAGAGACGTTTTCTTAATTTTCTCCCTCCAAAAAGCACCAAAATGCAAGATTGATCCCAGAATCATGTAGAGAATTTCAACAGCTTTCCGTTGATATCAAGAACGTGCAAATCCAAGCTCTGGATCGAAAGATATGATGATCTGAAGATTTAGGGCACAAAACAGTGAAAACAGATTTTTAAATTTCTTTTCCCGTGCTCTGCCATCTAGACAACACGTGGTAGGATTTGATTCACTGAGAAATTCCCTCTCTCCACCTTTTCACAGGTTTTTCTTGTGGGCCCCTTAAACTTGGACACATGGCACTATTTCATTGGTTTGGATCAGTGCTCGAAAACTCGCCCCTTTGACTTTTTGGACCTTTTTCCTTGACGACACGTGTCATGCTTTGTGATTCGTCCACGGGCCTGCCGGATTTTCGCGTCCACCGTGTCTTTTTGTCCCGAGATGTCCCAGTGCTTTCTGGGACAAATTCTTCTGGTTCGCCCGAAATGGGCTTCCACGTCCCCTTTCTGCCAGTGACACATGGCATTATCTGATTGGCTTTCGGCTCCTTCGGCTATCCACGTCCTGCGCGTCCCTTTGTCCCACTTGTCCTTGTGCTAAAATTTTCCATTTCGGCCGAACCGGCCGGTTCGCGTCCTCCGCGCACTCACGGCCTAGATGTCCCAGTGCGAAAGTTTCCTATTTCGGCCGAACCGCCGGTTCGGGTCTTCCGCGTACTCTTGTCCCGCTTGCTCTTGGTGAAGGACTTGGACAAATTTTCTTTCTTTTGGCCGATTCGGGCATTTCGCGTCCATTTGTCCCAGATGTCCCTTTGCTTGCGGCGCCTGGAGGCGTTTCGGCCGAACCGCGCCTTGGTGTCCCGCATGTCCCAAATATTTCTAGGACAAGGACTTAGCCGATTTTCACAATTTTTTCGGCCAGGCTTATTTTCTGCAACTTCTCGCATTCTCTCAGAGCTCGTTCTTTTTCAGCCTGGGACTTGGGAATCCTGATGTATGTTATCAATTCAACCCTGGGGGGTGAAATTGGATAACAATTTGGCGACTCAGCGGGGTCATCTGCCTGCTAGATGAAAAGACCAGTGGCCTTTTAGCGATCCATTGGGCATGGAGTCATAAGCAATGACCTGAAATGAGCCTGATACTGCAACTCCTTCTACGAGAGCACGCTGAACTATAAAAACTCAATCCAGGAGCAACAAAACCTGCGCCAAAGCACTTAGGGAAACTGAAACCTAACTACAACAAGACAATGTGCATACACACTTAGAGGAATTGAAATCTAGACTAATATTTACAAGGGTGAACCTTTTATTTTCAGTAGCAATGTTTGAGATAGATTCCATTTACTGGAATCTGTAGTTCTTCACCATCCAATGAGGCCAATTGGAAAGCATTGCTGCTCTTGCACTTTGTGACCATGTATGGGCCACTCCAAATAGCATCAAATTTTGAATGCCTTCCCGATTTTGCTCTGTCCACATCCCATTTCAACACTAGATCTCCAACTTGAAAAGATCTATCCTTGGCCTTTCTATCGAAGGTTTTCTTGATCAAAGCTTGATCCTTTTCCATTGCTTGGGATGCCTGATTTCTGATCTCTTGCAGCTCCATCAACTCTGCATATCTCACCTCCATGGGCTCAAATTCAAGTAACTCCAGCTGCTTCATGAGTTCCAATGTTGGTAACTCAAGTGACATGGGAAAGATTACCTCTCTTCCATAGACAAGCCTGAATGGAGAGTTACCTGTGGATCTTTTGGGAGTGATCCTATCAGCCCATAAGGCTGATTTCAGCTTGGTGTGCCAAGACTTCTGATTCTCATCAAGAGTTCTCCTAATGATCCTTAACAAGTTCTTGTTTGTAGACTCGGCCTGGCCATTACCCTGAGGGTAATAGTTCGATGAAGTGCTCAGGTAAATACCGTTCTTGACGGCCCACTCAGTCACCTTAGATCCAATGAATGCCAATGCATTATCAGAGATTATTGTGGCAGGTACACCAAATCTGGTTGTTATTCCCTCATAAAAGTCTAGGATGCTAGACTCATTTGCCTCTTTGAGTGCCACTGCTTCGTCCATTTTTGCTGAAGTAGTGGTGGTCGTCAAAATCCATTTATGCCCTTGGCTTGAATTGGGGTTAATGACTCCAATGAAGTCCAAACCCCATTGCATGAATGATCGGTCAACCGAGATTGGATGCGATGGAAGGGCAGCAAACTTCTCTTTTCCTGTGAAGAATGCACAATTCTTACACCTCTTGATCCATGCATAGCAATCACTGAAAATTTTAGGCCAATAATAACCAGCCTTCATGATTTTTAGAGCTGTCACTCTTGGTGCAAAATGGCCACCAGCTGGTCCACCATGAAACTCTTCCAACACCCTTTGAATCTGATCTGTGCTAATGCATCTCAGCAGCACTCCATTCACATCTTTCTTGAACAAAACTCCATCAACAATGGCGTACGGAACAGCCTACAACCTGAAGTGTCTCCTTTGGGTCTTGTTCATCTCCGGAGGGCATAGGCCTGTGCTTAGGAAGTGCATAATACCTTGGGTCCAGCAGGGAGTCGGGCAGCATTGTCTTCTTCTTGATTGCCACTTGGCTCATGGCTGTCTTGGACTGTCAAAACAACCTCTTCTTCGTTGCATACTTCCTTTTGCTTCCCCAAAACCAACTGCTCACACAATCCTTTGCCTCTTACCAGCTTGGTGATCTTGATATCAATGTCATATTCCATGACACGGGTGATCCAACCTGCCCTTTTCTCATTCAAATCCTTGTTGAGAAGGAAGTCCTTAACTCCAAAGCATGTGAGACTAAAGAATTGGACTTTGTTGTTTGAGATTAAATGCTTGAATTTCTTCAAGCTTCGATTCACGCAAGTACATGCTTTTCAATAAAAGAGTACCTCACCTCATAGTCATCTAGACTCTCGGTGAAGA
Source organism: Taxus wallichiana var. yunnanensis (assembly GCA_018340775.1). Lineage (NCBI taxonomy): Eukaryota > Viridiplantae > Streptophyta > Pinopsida > Cupressales > Taxaceae > Taxus > Taxus wallichiana. Next base: position 305,768,893 of record CM031235.1, read on the forward strand.
AGGCAACCATTTCTCATCATTATCTTTGTTCTGCTGTACTAGAATGGCAGAAATAGTGTCATCACCTCTGAATGCATAGAGGATGAAATCCTTGGAGAAGTTTGGGTTGATGAGAGTTGGTGCCTGAGAGATAGCTTCTTTGATTGCTTCAAAACTCTCCTTGCCTTCTGCTGTCCACTTAAAAGCCATGCTCTTCTTTAAAATTTTGGTGATGGGCTTGACAAGGGCTGCGAAATCGGGATAAACTCGCGACAAAATTGATCCTTCCCAAGAAGCTCAAGAGCCTTCTTATGACTTAGCAATGGCGGTGCTCTTATGGCTTCAACTCTCTCGGGTCGATTGCACCCTCTTTCGAGACAATATGGCCAAGGAGCTTTCCTTCATGTGCAAGAAAGATGCACTTCTTGGGGTTCAAAGACACTCCGAACTTTCTACACCTCTGAAACACTTGCCTGAGGTGAAAGAGATGGTCTGCTACATTCTTGGAGAATATAGTGATGTCATCAAGGTATATCAGCACTATCTTGTTGATCAAGCCCTTGAATGCCATGTCCATTGCCCTTTGAAAGGTAGCACCAGTGTTTGACAGCCCAAATGGCATCTTCTTGTAAGCATACGTGCCCCATTTAGTTGTGAAGGCTGTCTTGAATTGGTCCTCTTCTTTTACCATCACCTGATTATACCCTGAGTAGCCATCTAGGAGAGAGAATCTCTCTGAACCGGATACTACTTGCAATATTTGCTCCATGGAAGGGAGTGGATAATGATCCTTGAGAGATGCCCTATTGAGGTCTTGGAAGTCCACACACAACCTGATTTCTCCGCTCTTCTTCCTGACCGAACCAAGTTAGCAACCTAGCTTGAGTGCTTGATCGGGAATATAATGCTTGCCTCTATTAGCTTATTTAGCTCTTTCTTCATCAGAGGCTCAATGTGAGGGTTGACTGGTCTCTGCTTCTGCCTGATGGGCTTAGCATCTGGATCCAATTCTATGGTATGTTGTGCCAAATTTGGATTGAATCCTCTCAAGTCTTCATAGCTCCAAGCGAAGACATCTGGAAATTCTTGGCAAAGCTGAACAAAATCAGATTTCTCTTGTGAGGTACTTACTTTGCCAATCTGCAATGTTTTGCCTTCTTCCACTAAAATAGGCTCTGAATCCTCACCCTTTACTTGAATGTTTTCCTTCTCCTTCCGGAACTGATCATTCGGGTTGAAGATTGACTCCAAGGTTATGAGGCCTTTTGGTAATTTGTTAGTTCTCAACTGCACCACTTGGTCACCATACTGCTGATGCAACTTGTCTTGATTCTTGGCAGAGAACTCAGCTTCTTCTTGTAGGAAATTGACGATTTGTTGGTCATTCTCAAACACTTGCCAACTGACATTGTTATCCGGCACTGAAGGCCTCACAATCACGTGGATGTTTGGCTGTACCTTGTCTTGTTGAATGCTTTTCGTAATGTCAAAGGCTGCCCCTACTGCTGCAAGCCTGTCAGCAGCTTGATTCTCTTTCCTGGGAATGGATTCGATGCCAAAACCTTCAAAATCTTCCATGAGGTCCCACACCCTGTTCTTGTAGCACCTGAGTAGATCATTCTTGGCAGCATGCCGTCCCTTGACCTGATTTACAATCAATTCACTGTCCCCAAAGACTTGCAGATTCTTTATTTTTCTCTTGATTGCCCAATGCATCCCTTGCACCAAGGCTTCATATTCAGTAGTGTTATTGGAGCATGCAAATTGAAATCTAAAAGCTGAATAGTACTTTATTCCTTGGGGTGAAACAAGCATGGCTCCACCTCCTGCACCTTGCCTACTCCTTGATCCGTAAAAAAATAGCTGCCATACCTCGTTGTCATCATTATGGCTTGGCTTGGTGATGCTAGGAACAGGTTGATTTTCTTCGTGTATACAATAGACTCCCAACTCAGATTCTTCTACTTCTTGATAGGGATCAAAAGCATGTATCTTGTTTGCCCATTCATCAAGAGTTAGGTCCGGGATACTTCCAACCTTGGTGTCAGCCTCATCAGTACTAGGGTGATCTTCTTGATCAAATGCTGAGCAATTGGCATTAATCTGACTTGGGGTGTAAGGCTCAATATGGAAGTTTGCAATGGGTTCGGATCTGATTGTGGCCTTAGTTCCATACCTTGTTCTAAACAGCATGTGAGACCAATCAGCAGACAAATACCCTCCAATCTTGGCTGTGAAGTCCCTTGACAAGCAAAGGGAAAAGAGTGGTGGAAGGTCTATGATTGATACATCTTGTAAGACAACAACATTTGGACATGCATGTAAGGTAAGACTCAAGTTTTTAATCACTCCAACTGTTGCTATTGCTGTCCCATCCAATTGCACTACTCCTTTAGATATTACTTCATATTCGAGACCCAGCTGATCAGCTATTTGCTTGGGCATCACAGAGCTACTTGCCCCGGAATCAATCATGCAATTGTGTACTAGTTTATCCCCAATGATTAATGAAACATAGAAAGGAGGGGGCTTCAACATTTTACCTTGTTGTCCTCCATGACTTCCTTTAGGCTGGGCATTTGTAAGCACTTTGTCTTGCATCTGAACCCGCTGATTCGAAGTTGTCCAATCCTTCATGGCAGCTTGCAGCAGATCTCTTTGGCCTGGGATAGATAGGGATTCCCACATTGATATGTTAACGTTTGTCTTCTTCATCTGATCAATGATACTGAATGGTGATGAAGAATCTCTCTGCTGTCCTTTGGTTTACATGTTTACTCCTGCATGTGGGCAGCAATAACTAGCATTTGAGTTGGCCTAGGGGCTGTTCTTGGCTGCCCTTGTGTATTTGAAACTGGACTCTGCTTGCCAATCATTTGTGGAGCCGTGGAAGGTTGTGGATTGGCTGGGGCTAATGGCTGTTCTTCACCCAGATTCCTCCTTTTTGACCTTGTGTTGGCTGCAACACCTTGAGAAACTACCTGATTCATGCCACAGAAATCTTCTGCTTGCCAGTTCACCAATGTAGTGTCATTTGGGGCTGATTGCTGTTGGAATGTTTCTGGTTGTTGGTTGTTTCCTTGACTACCCTCGCCCTCCACACCGGTAGTTGTCACCATTAGTGCTTGATTGAGAGCACCATTGAAGCACATGGATTGGTTGTGAGGCTCGTTGCATGGAAAGCACCAATCATATTCCTGAGCAATGTTGTTCTGTGTTGGCACTAATGCCTTAGAGGCAGATATGGCATTTGGATTATAGGGCTGGAATGGTCTATTGGGAGGAGGCCTTACTTGGCTTTGATTTTGATTCATATTTGCAGGTGGATTAGGTGGTCTTTTTAGTTGGTATGGCTGCCTATTAGGCCGAGCTTGAGGTTGATAAGAAGGTCTCAAACCTTGGGCTTCTTTGCCTCTTAATAGTAACCATCTCATTTCCCAAATTTTGCACTGTTTCATGACCTCTTGGAGTTCAATTGAAGCACTTGGAGATGAAGTGGAAGCTTCGTTCGAACTCGATTTCTAGGAGTGGGAACAGAGCCAATGTGGGTGCTTGACTAGTGCTTGGATTTTCTAAGTTTGGATACAAGGGCATAGGAGGCCTAGGAGCCAGTTTACCAGCTTGAATAAGACAGTTTTCGGCTCTAATGGCAATGCTATAAGCCATAGGGATTGTTGTGCCTCCCATGGACTGAATTAACATAGAAATATCAGAATTCAAAGCTTTAAGGTAATATAGAAAAGCACCTCCTGCTGTTGGCCTGACTGCCACTGGAATCCTATCCCAAGACCTTTGAAATCTGAAGTTGAAGTCAGTCAGCTGCTCGTTGGGGGCTCTCTTGATAGTTGTCAACTGCTCCAAAAGAGACAAGTTGTCTCCCTTCTCTCCAAATTGCTCATGAAGTGCAATGCACAGCTGATTCCAGTTTGTAATAGAACCAGCCCCAAGGCTCCTAAACCATTGCAATGCTTTACCCTTGAATGAAGATGCCAGTAATTTGACAGCCACTTGCATTTCATCGATTTCATGGATTACACAAAGGTTAGCAATATCTTTAACATGATCACCTGGAGTAGTCTGATTTTCTCCAGTGAAGTAGGGAATGTTCTTCAAGGCTGCAATAGGAACTGGATGTTGTGCATTGAGAGCAAGTGGGCTGTTGCCTGTGAAGTTGACGTAGGGGTTGTTCTGAGCCATTCTGATTGGTCTTAAAACCCTTGTATATTGAAAGAAAGGCCTGTCAGGTGGAGGAGTTGAGAGAGTTCTGTTTGGTGGAGATGGAGACCTTTGAATCCTTCTTCCTCTTTGCCTTCTTCTTAGAGATAACTGCAGGTATTCAAACAACACCTCTTCTTCTTCGACTCTTGACCTTGTGGTGATTCTTCTCATGAGTTTTTAGGCTTGCACTGCACAAACCAGTTGATTCTTCCCCTTGGAGTCGCGATATGCAAATAATAGATCTTATAAGTAAGAAAACTGCAGCGGATGCATATCAACTTTGCTGCAATAAAAATGAGACCTCTAGTCTCCCACCGGCGTGCCAAAACTGCTGTTGCGAGACTCACAAAGACACCCACGGATGCGATCGGGCTTCTAGGTTGATGTTCAGGCATCCAGTGTGATTGCACAACATGGAATCCTTTCTCCAAGTGTGGGACTTGTGAAGATGAGAAAAGATTCTCCAGAGAAGGCTAGTTCCTATTCCTCTGTTCAGATGCATACAAAAAATGCAGAGGGTTTACTAAAACCTAATCTAACTTGCCAAGGAGACAGGGTAAGAAAATGCATAGAATAAAACCTAACCTACAAAGGTGATGCACCGAGGAATATTAGACATTTGTTTTGCAAATTTAACACAGACCACATAAATGCAATACAAACACCATGCACAGGTAACCAAACTACAATAAGAGATCAAAACAACAACAATGAATACATGAGAGGGTTGAGAATCAATCACAAACATATATATATTGCTCAAGAGTCGATACAGTACATTGCAGTGGCCAAGAGGCAAAAAATGGCATTACAATCCATATGGGAGGTTTGAAAAGCTCCACAAATTCTCCTACAAGCAGGGAAGAAGGGAGGATGCAAAACAAGAATGTCTGACCTGTTAAAGGAGCTCCTCTTTACAATATATACTAAGAATGAGAGAAGAAAGAGAGAGGAAAGTCAAATCTACCACAACCACTTCTAGATACATTTAAAATCATCTCATTATGGTAGAAGCGGCGGCTTTTGGAAAAACGGCGAGCTGTCTAACAGGAGCGGCGAGCTGTCTGCTGCATTAAAGTTGGTTGTTGAAGCATTACTTCTGTCTATCACCACGCGTCAGAGACATTTTCTTAATTTTCTCCCTCCAAACAGCACCAAAATGCAAGATTGATCCCAGAATCATGTAGAGAATTTCAACAGCTTTCCGTTGATATCAAGAACGTGCAAATCTGAGCTCTGGATCGAAAGATATGATGATCTGAAGATTTAGGGCACAAAACAGGTGAAAACGGATTTTTAAATTTCTTTTCCCGCGCTCTGCCATCTGGACGACACGTGGCGGGCTCTGATTCGCTGAGCAATTCCCTCTCTCCACCTTTTCATGGGTTTTTCTTGTGGGCCCCTTAAACTTGGACACGTGGCACTATTTCATTGGTTTGGATCAGTGCTCGAAAACTCGCCCCTTTGACTTTTTGGACCTTTTTCCTTGATGACACGTGTCATGCTTGTGATTAAATCGCCCACGGCTGCGCCGGATTTTCGTGTCCACCGCATTTTTTTGTCCTGGATGTCCCGGTCTTTATGCCTCAGGGACAAATTCTTCCGGTTCACCCGAAATGGGCTTCCACATCCCCTTTCTGCCAGTGACACGTGGCGTTATCTGATTGGCTTTCGGCTCCTTTGGCTATCTCGTGTCCCGCACGTCCCTTTGTCCCACTTGTCCTTGTGCTAAAATTTTTTGTTTCGGCTGAACCGGCTAGTTCGCATCCTCCGCACACTCGGGGCCTAGATGTCCCAGGCGAAAGTTTCCTGTTTCGGCGAACCGGCTGCCGTTCGGTCTTCCGTGTACTCTTGTCCCGCTTGCTCTCGGTGAAGGACTTGGACAAATTTTCTTTCTTTCGGCCGATTCGGGCATTTCGCGTCCATTTGTCCCAGATGTCCCTTTGCTTCGCGGGCCGCCTGGAGGCATTTCAGCCGAACCGCGCCTTGGTGTCCCGCATGTCCCAAATATTTCTAGGACAAGGACTTAGCCGATTTTCACAATTTTTTCTGGCCCAGGCTTATTTTCTGCAACTTCTCGCATTCTCTCAGAGCTCGTTCTTTTTCAGCCTGGGACTTGGGAATCCTGATGTATGTTATCAATTCAACCCTGGGGGGGTGAAATTGGATAATGCAGATTACCATCAAATCACATCATTCACAATGAGCATCTGAAGTTGCACATTGAGCTGGATTTTGCATTATTTTTCACCCTGTCTCACCAAAACAACCATATCTTACGAACTTGACATCGGTTCACATAAATGTTTTCTCGAGATCATCATCACTCATTCCTCTAATATCACCAATCATCATAACATACATTTCATGGTTCAATCTCTCAAATCACTAAGACTTAGCTATGCTTGCATGTTACATTATCATTGTAGCAACTAGGACCAACTAAAACACTACAAGAAATGAACAAGAAACTTCTAAAAATGTCCCAATCATACCTCATATGATATGATACACCTAATAGCATTCATCTATGAGCTAAAATAGCCCCAATACTTTATATCACACTTATTAGCTAGCATACCTGCTCCCACTGAGCACTTGTAACATGGTGAACCACATATACCTACATTATTCCAATATTGTGAGTGTTTAAGCACCCTAAAACCTTCTATGAATCATGTCAACATGATTCCAAAGAATATAAAAAGATCACATTGTCAAGCTACACCTCCTAGTTACTTCTGTATAAACTTGCTAAAGCAAGTAGATATCACCGAATCTCACTATAAGTAGCTCAACCACATATGAAACTCGTATGTTAGCATCTCAAACATCATCATACCATCATCCTAAAACATACATGTTTTCATTAATTTGGTTTTTTTATCAATGACAACACCTATTAGGCCTAAATGCCAACAATCTCCCCCTTTATCATTGATGGAAAAAACCCTGAATGTCTCCCCTTTTACATTAATGAAACAAGAATACTTGTAGCTTATCTCATTCATCATGCTCAGCTTCATACTTTCATTCTTTTGTTATAAATATCATCAAAAGGTCTCAAACAAGCCCGTTCTTCTTGATTTTTTCCAAAATATGAATTTTGCCTTCATTTTAGGCATGCAAACTACATGCTCCCCTCGAAAAAAACATTACTAACCACTTGAACATCATCAAGTAATCCATGTCAAAGAATTTTTTTATCTTGTTAGGGAAAAAATCATCATACCAACTTCCTAGGTATGCAAGCAAGTAACCTTTCACCATTTACCCTATTTTGAGCATCATGAGGGTACTGTAATAGTCTTGGATATGAAAAATTTTCATCTTCAACATGCCAATAATGTTATGAAAGACCATAATTCATCGTAACTCTACCATTATAGACAAGAATCCACCATTTCTAGGCCCAATATAAGCTCTTCATTACATATTCTTACTCCTCATACTGTCTCATGAACATATGTCCCTAAACAGGACTTCTTAGAGCATTTTCAACAAACTCTAGCTTGCCCTAGATCATCATACATACCTTGATTATGAAAACCATAACTCCCCTTGGGCTAAGGAAACTAAATTCTAGCTTCCAAGCACAAAAATATGCAACTTACTTTGCTGACATGACTAGAAATCAGCTTGACTACATTTGTTATTTCCTAAACCAATTTCTCAATCCATAAAAATCTTACTTGACTGAGAAATGACAACTATTGGTCTTGACAAGAATTTTTTTAGCAAAACATACTTTATTAGCCTTTAGGATAATTGTATCATCATCAAGAAGAAAAATAATTGCCTCCCCGTGTCTTAAAGCTAAATCATACTGCTCACTTATAGAATCAAAATCTCATACCACCGTACATGCATTTACAATGTCCATTTAGCTTCTTAGCATTTTAGCTTGTCAAGATTAAATTCCTTTATTTAGAAAGAAAATCTAGACCTATGTCAACTCATTTAGAGAATATTCAATTTTTATAGTCCATAAGTTTATTATCTCAAGATGTTCATTATCAGGCTTCTCTACTCTAAATTTGATACTCGTGATTGATCGTTTCGGTTTACATACCGTGACACCATATCGCACTCTGCCATTGGACTTCTGAGCATACTATAGCTCCATCAAAGAGTTCTAAGTTTGATCTAAGATCCATCCTATTTATTTTATCTCAATGCTTTCTACATACCCTAAAGAGTATCCTTATATCTATAGCTTGCATTCTTATACACGATTCAAAGATCAAACCCTCATAATAACCAAGACTCATGTAATAACACTTCTATAGCATTTTCCTTACAATTCTAAGGAATATCTTGTCCTCTCGTAACACCGTAGTAGCTATCAAACTTTGAGAGTCTCCAATTTCTTTGAGAAACCAACACTATTTCCACTTTGAAACTCCAAAATGATTCCTTGATCGAGCATTTAGGATTATATGAACTTCTACTTCATCAATTTCCCAATTTCACAAGACCTTAAATTTTACAATCTCGTAGCTATCATTTTTACTGAGTCATCCTTTTCAAGGAATTCACAATTCATTGATGACTATTAAGAAGTTATTCCAAAATAATTACTCAAGATTTTAACAATAGATATGGAGTACAGGAAAAGATCAATCTATTTAAAACATTAAGACACTGATATGGACACATAAACACATGACCTCCTAGATGATCTACTGAGATAAGAACATATATGACATATGCACATAGATATACTGACAATATGCATCTCTAACACATGACATAGAACTTTAAGACCTTGCTTTAATAATGCCAACATTGTATACAGACCTTATGACTGGTATAACTCTTAGAAGCATAGACACAACTATACATGATATTTGATTAAACAAAGAAGCTCAATATCATATCAAAATTAAACATATTACTGACTTAGACTTATTTCAAGGATTGTAACTGATCAAGAGGGACTTAAACACACCAAACAAAGTTCAAGAGGACTCATAGAACCAAGCTCCACATTTTCAACTCATGATCCATATCATGACATTCAAGGATAATGACATAAACAATCACAGAATTCCAAGAATAGACAACTCATATGTCATTTATGCAAGACATCCTTTTTCAATGCTATGACCATACCAACCATTTCACACACATGGATAACAACTTTTCACAAAAGTCAAGACCACTTATATCACATGACAAACCCATATAAGCACTTTATGACTTTGATAAACTAAGAGGACCATCACGGACAAAGATAGGTGACAAGGCCTATTATGCATTTATGAAGACTCTTAACAATTCTCGGATACCTATAATAAATTCAGCCACATCAAAATCCAATAGATGCAACTCATGATACATCATAATAGTGCATAAGACACCATTTCTTAGCTCAAATAAGATTCAAAACTACTCAAAGTTCGAGAGGCATAATAAAGACTCATGACAGATTACCAAGACAACAAGACACATAACACTGAGCCACCAAGATAGAGAGGGGCATAAAATCATACCTTTACCATGTAGTGATGATATAAAATAACATATATTGCTCCCCTCACCTAGATGCCTCATTTTTAATGGTATACCTTCAAGAATCATAACGCATATATACATGATCCATGGAGACCTTAAAGAAGGTCTTGAAGATGTCCCAAGCCTTCTTGGGCACCTGCATACACCATCATCTTCTCTCTTCCGATCCGAATACTGAGATTCACTCTTTATTCCACCATTTCCATTTCTTAATGAGACACCAAGGTCTCTCCTAGATCCCCAAGTCCTTCTAGACCATTACCTTGCACTCTAGGCCTTTGAAAACCACTTCTATGTTCTTTAGGACCTTGAGAATACTTGTCATGACCTGAAAAATCTTAATAAAAATTATTTGCAAAATGGCCAACCTTGTTACGACCAGTAGCATACTACCATAATTCTCTTTTTGAGATTACCAACATGATTAGATATTTCATTAAGAAAATCACTAGATACATGACCTACCTTATTGCACTTGTAGCATACTATCTTCTTGGAAAACTCATTTCTATTTCCTTTCCATAGCTGAACATCTCTAGGATCGATCTCTTGAAAAATATCTTCTTAATTTTTCTAGGCTCAAACACTCCTAGATTCCATCCACAATCCTTGGCTTTGTGACCAAATTCACAACATGAATTGCATTCACCATTAAATAATCCTACACCATTCTTAGAAGACTTTGTCTTGCATTCTTTAGCTCTATGACCAAAAACATGACATAAGAAACAATAGCCATTGAATGATCTTTCATACCTTGAAGCATTAGGTTGCCTAATAGGCTTGGTCTTCTCATTTTCCTTGGAGTTAGTCACCTTCACTTCTTCCTTGGTACTTGGTTCTCCATCTTCCTTGCTTGGAACCTTGTCTTCTTGCATTAATTCCTTGTCCTTGAGATCCTCATTGAATCCCAAACCATCCTTATTACTTGCTGATATTTGTTGGCTAAGAAGATTATCTAGGTCACTTGCACTTTTCTCAAACAATTCAATTTTCTTGAAACTAGATCAAGTCTAGAATGTAGAGATTTCATACCATCTTCATACTTGATGCACTCATCTTCCTTTGACTTGAGTTTATCATTGAGCAAAACAACTTGTGATTTCAGCTGAGTACATTCTTCATCTTTGACCTTTAGAGTTTTTGACAACTCCTCCATTTGTGACTCCAAAATTATAATAGTATGACTATGTTCATGAGTATCTTCCTTGGATTCAAGGTTGGTTGCAACTTTCTCTAATTGTTCTTCAAGATGCCTTGTGATCTCATCATGTTCTTTACTCTCATTCTTCAAATTATCTTTAAGGAGCTTAATTTTATCTTCATGATTCCTTATACATGATTAAAATATCATTAAAAATAATAAATAGTAGAAATTAATATTAACCAATATAATTTTTTCATTTCTTGGGTCCAGCTTCCTTTGCAATTCTCAAAACAATTGTTTCCTTCACCCTTCAACACCCTAGAAACTTCATCTGATCATAAAATCACTCATACTAAATGAAAACATGTCTTGTAACCACTCAAAATAAAATTTAGAACCTTTAGAACACTTCTAATAATGTTATAAGTTATGAAAAATCTTTTTCTTACAACCACAACAAGATTTCCCTTCATGAAATTAACTCGCCAAAAAAATTATTTCCAAAGGTTAGCTCATAAAATTAAATATACACGCAATAAAGACCTCCAAGTTGATTAATTTGATGTAAAATTCATCCATATTCACTTTCTGTGTGATAGGAAGCATCACCCAATCCATATCATGCTACAAAAATGTGAATCTTGCATAAACACAAATGTTATCTTGAATCGCCAAAAATATTCTTTCTCAAATAATGCCACGAAAACCCCGTCATATGAACTCGTCATTAGTAAATAAATATATCACTAAAAATATCTTTGTATCCTATTTCTAAAATAACTTGCATCATCTTAGGATTCATCTTGTAACTTAAGATATGGTCAAAACATTAAGCCACTATTATTTAAGATCGCAAAAATGTCCTTTGACCAATACCCCTTTTGGACCTCAAACCATCATAAACCTATATGAACTTGTCCTAAAACCTCTATGGATATCAATAAAAACTCACATACATTATACAAAATCAATTTTGTATATCACTTCTTTAGGCCAACATTTCCTAAATGAAACTCTTCATAAATCTGTTGTTTTCGTGGGACCCACATATGGTCAAGACCTAAAATATATTTTTTTGGAAATCCAGAGGATTCTAATACATCATCCAATCATCACATTTTCACTAGAAATCAAAATTGTGTTAGTATACTTCATCTTTTGCAAACTCTTGCTCCTAGTTGGGGTTTTTGACCTCTTTACCTTCTTAACATTCGTTCATAAAAATGTGACAATAAAATGACCTCATTATTTTTCTAAAACCTTATTCATTAACCTTAAGAGATAAATTTTAAGGCTCAAGGTCCCATATCAAGCATCTAAAGTTGCACTTCGAGCTGGATTTTGCATTGTTTTTCACCTTGTCTCACCAAAACAATCATATCTTGCAAAATTCACATCACTTGGTCACTGAATGTTTTCTAAGAGCATCATCACAAATTCCTCTAACATCTCCAATCATCAAAACATAAATTCTATGTCTCAATATATATATTCACTAAGACTTACCTATGTTTGCATCCTAGTTTCTCGTTGTAGAAACTAGGACCGATTGAAACACTACAAGAACTAAATAAGAAACTTCTGTAAATGGCCCAAACATACCTCATATGACATGATACACCTGATATCATGCATCCATGAGCTCAAATAGCCCCAATAAATTTTGTCACACCTCCTAGCTAGCATACCTGCTCCCAATGAGTACCTGTAACATGGTGAACCACCTGTACCTGCACTATTCCACTATTGTGAGTGCTCAAGCACCCTCAAAACCTGTTATGCATCATGTCAACATTATTCCAAAGAATCCAAGAAGCTCAAATATCAAGATACACCTCCTAGACACTGTATGAGCTTGCTAAAGCAAGCAAGCATAACTAAATCTCCTTGTAGCAACTCAAACACATCTGAACTTGTATGTTAGCATCTCAAACATCATCATACCATCATCCTACAACATCCACTTTGTCATTAATGTGGTTTTGCATCAATGAAAACACATACCAGTGCCTATGTTCAAACAAATCCAACTTTGAATGCATTATATATATATATATATATATATATATATATATATATATATATATATATATATATATATATATATATATATATATATTGTGGCCTTCATTTTTTCTCGCATGCACACATTTAGAATGCTTATTGTCTTATTACACATAAATACCGCTAAACAATTTGGAGGTAACTCAAGATCATTGTGATCTCAACCATCGATCTCCTCGTATAGATCTTCAATATAGTTGTAAAATTGGGTTACATGATTTCTATACAAAATCGGCACATGCATAAGGATAATTGTTGGGTATGGTTCAAGCTCCGAAGTGAGAATTTTTGGCGAACACCACAAATATCCCATATATTAAATCAATTAAAGAAATTTTCTCAAACATAAAAGCACTCCTTAGCATCAAATTTCTCTTACCGAATATTTGCACTCAATAATGAATTTCGTCCCACGGATCTCAAGCATTCTTAATGCTCTCTGTCCTACTTAGCATATTCGTATTCTTTGAGACCTCCATGTAAGTTGTCCTTTCTCAAGTCTGCAGTTTGAAATAACACATTTATTTGCAAGATAAAGGTTGTTGTTTGTTAGATCAAGGAGATAAGATTCATCCAAAGGCCATTACAGTGCATGCCAAGTAAAATTATACAGACCACATAATTGATCGACTAATAAGAGAAGAAATCTTAGGGTTTGTTTATTTCAAAATTAAGTATGTCTTGTTATTATATGTCAATTGTGAGTCAGGTTGTTATCACGATAATATTTTATATTGTAGGTTAAAGTTATATTTAAAAGTAATTTTTGTATTGAAAGTCATTGTCAATAAAATAGGTGATTTTAGGATATTCTTGTTAGAGTCAAAATTTTGTATATTGCCATTGTCAAAGTCATTTTTATTTAAAATTTTATTTTTAGTTGAGTACTTGTATCAGAGTCAAAATTATCATTTTAAGGTTGTGAGTTATCATGAAAATATTGTGTCATTGTAAAAAGTAGCTTTTTTCAAAATTTATTTGTAAAAATAAAACAAAATTACCCCATGAACGCGCACTTTTCGTTGTTGCCCAACGTCAAAAAAATAAAAATTTCACATTCCAAAAATTAAAATAATAATAAGCTCAATGTGGAAAAAAATGTGCTTCATGTTTGCATTCTGCTGAGTTAGCAACATGTTACTTTGGAGATTAGAGGCAATGGGGGAAAGAGGGTGATCAACGCCTCTTGTCAATCACCAATAACGGCACCGCATTTTGGTATGGTGGCATCTCTTTTTCAGTTTGATTTGATTTTTATAGTGCTCCTAGTTATGTGAATAAATGGAAATTTCACATTGTGGGGGAACATAACACCATTTTTCCATTTCCATTTTGTGCCTAAAACGGCTAAATTCAAGGGTAACTTCCAATGGCAAAGTGGTAGTTTTCTATGTTGTTTGAGATTGAGTGGCAGCGATCGACAACAATGGCTATAATTAAGAACATTGTGATTCTTATAGAATGTGATGTGAATTTTTTCCATATTTCAGTTGTTTTCTTCGAGTGGTGTGTGGTTTCATTCCCTTGTTATGATTGAAATGTGGAGGATGTGCATTTTGGAATTTGAGAACAATTGTATAGGAGGGTAGCTAAACTAGAGTGATCCTCATTTGCAAATATCCTCCGATTTTTGTACTTCTAACATCGATCATCCAAAGAAAGAGCATTCATAAGAAGTGAAAGTAGGAACTGTTGAGTTCATGTATATAGGTGAATCAATGAAAGTTTGATCATCTGGTATGGGATTCACTATGATGAAGTGGATTAGTCATGTGTAGCAAGATCTAGACGGCAAGATCCAAGCCAATAGTATGCAGACCTAAAATTATGTAGAGGCATACGATTTTGTTTATAGTTTGCACCAAGGGGGATGTTAGGAATTTACATTAGTGCTCCACCTTAGAGTAGTAATTATTATATGTAAATATAATATTTATAATATTAAATTAGTATGGGATGTAAATTAGTTGTTATAGACAACTCATATATTAGAGTTCACATAGAGTTTTGTTATACCCCTAAATAATATTCTAGGTTATTTGTTATAACACCTCCTTGAATAATTGGAGTTTGTTTGGCTATTAAATTTTCATGTATTGTGCTGAAGTGAAATAAGAGAATTATTATTATTGTGTTAATATCATCCATTTTTAAGTGCATGAATATCTTATACCTTGTACACATTTCTAGATATGTAACTTCCACTTACATCCTTAGAAATAAAGTATACCTTATGTTTTCTGAATAATTTACAACTTTCTAATCCTTAACACTTGCAATAGACCTCTATTTGAAAATTCTACAAACCCATAAGAATACATTATACTATTGTCTGTAAAGCCTTTTTCTCCATAACCAAAAGTACTGAAACCGTTTTGACCTTCAAACTTGAACCATGAGACAAGGATACATCATTTAATCAAATATCAACACTTGAGCATACATGTGGATAATTTTTCATCATTTTCAAGGACTCTTATTCTCTATCTCACACTATTTTATAAGAAACTCATAACTATGTGTCTTCAACCTTAGCCTTTCAAGATTTTTTATGACTTCAATCATCAATCTCCTTGAATATTTTGCAGACTTCAAGAACTTATTAACTCTTTTATACCCTTTGATTTTATATTTAACATTCATTTTATTTGTCATACCTCTTTCCACTTCATTCAAGGCATAAAACCCTCACTTTTTGAGGTTAGTGACTTAAGATCAAGAATATTTTTTTACAAATACGACTATACATGGTTGAGTCATTATATTTAACAATCATTTATTCTTGAAATATGATAAATATACTTATGCTCACCTTGATACCTCTGTCTTTTCCCGATATACTACCTTTGAGAACATGGAAATAATCACTTCGTAAAAATTGGGGTTCTTAGATGATACATTGTCCTAGGACCTGTGCATTGTCACCTTCTTGGCCTCTTGCTTCACCTTGAAAACTTGTTTGAGAGTTGATACATTCTTCCACAACTTCATCTTACTTACCTTTTAGTTAATATGTCCCCTACCTTATTATACTCTTAGAGATCTAAACGTGCTCTATCTTAGTGATACAACTAATACTAGTCCACTTGATGTCTTGAAGTCATACTTAGCAAATGAAAGGCTCACTTATTAAACTGTACACAACCTTGAACATAATATGATTCATGAAAACATCAATATTTACCACATATCACCGACCTACTACATAACTTTATTATCTAAGTTTCATGCATCTCCAACATTGATGATATACGGTTCATTCTAGAAGCTTGATGGGATAATTTTGTCTTAGATTCTTGTTAACTTGCATATTCATATATCGTTGTACCTATATTAGTTCATCACACTAGTATGACCATTGGATTACACAACCAAAAATTTACACATGATGCACAAGTAAGGAAGAAATCACACCTACATGTATCTTGTGACTATAACAACAACCTTTGGTTTTCAACAAACATCATCACACTTTTCTACCAACTTTGAATTCTAACCATTGTTCATGAGCAACTATATAATCCTTTTTCCACTGTTTCAACTTTTACTACTCAAGTTTCAAATTAACATTGAAGGACCACTGTAGACTGTCATTTTATCTTATGTAGGTTGTATTATATCCCTTGCATTACTAAAAACACTCACGATCAATCAACTTTACATTTCAAGTCTATTTTGGTGGATCTTACTAGCCCCTTAAAACTATGAGCACTATAAAAATCATAATCCACACATGCTCTATCATCCACTTGGCAAGTGTTATGTACCACAGTCAATTTTCACTTTTCATATTGAAGACACACTTGTAGCACCTTATTGTCACTATAGGACCACATATTGAGCCTTTGAGCATAGTCAACAAAGTCTTCAATCAGGTATCATTGTTTTGTAGCATCAACTAGGTTTATACCATTTAACCCTCACTGTGTCTGAGCTTTAAACACACTTTGTATTTCTTCTTTGAGAGCCACACTTGCTCCCTCTTCCTCTGAGAATGCTTCTTATACCTCTGTAGTTTTTGTTCATGGTGCACTTAACCAAGAAACATTCTAACATACCTAATTAGCACTTCATACTATTGTATAATAGAACACTTCCTTCTTTGAGATATCATAGTCATTAAATTTTTTCCACATGTCCAAACTTTGACATACTCATGACATATCTAACAAGACATATTGCAACTTTAAGACAACATGAGGGTTTATGTGTTCAAACCTTCACTAGTTCACTCAACCCCTTACAAAATTAACTTCAACCTTCTTCATGGTAATGTAGATCACGTGATTAACTAACACTTGTAAAAACCAGACTCCTTTGACCTTGAAGATTATCTTTAGGCTTTGTACTCATCTTCAATGGCTTGTGATATAGTATTTTCTCATTTCAAACCTAGGGGGAAATAATAACTCTAGAATTTCACTTTTGGGCTTATAGCTCATCCCAATTTGCATTCATATCCTTATGACAGAGAAATTTTCACCTACATGTTCTCTTCACACTCATGAGCACTCTGTCTTTTCATACTTGTAAGATAAAGTATACATCTTTTCCCTTTTGTTGACTTGAAGCATGCTCTTTGACGATATTACTGACCTTCACCTCTATTCTTACAAGGTTGAATTCAAGTTCTTAGTATATTACTCATGAATCATAGTCCTTCCTCATATTACATTTATTGATGAGTCATTCAAAAATCATGAATTATTTCATGGACATGGCAACCTAGACCATATATAGCTTTTTCTTCACATATACATTCTTTATTTCAAACATAACATGTACACTTCTCACACTAGAAGATTTTTGACAAAGTCGTGACCTCACACTCGGACCATTTTCAACATCAAATTGACTTCAACATGATTTTGAAGGCCTTTAATAAAATATTTTCTCAACCTCGGAACATGAGGATCTTAAAACAACAAATTGAGACCTTTCACCGGACTCGGTACATACTTGAGGACCTATAGTAGCACTTTTCTATATTCATAGTCTTGATAACTTCATCGTAGATTCAACTTGTCTTGCAAGTCACTTTGAACCTTCTTACTCGTGAGAACAACTTTGTATGAAGAATATAGACATCAAGGACCGACTTGACACATACACATCATAAACTCGAGTCCTTATACCTTGACAGAGTTAATGGACTTAAGACAACATCTTGAGCACTTTATTTTCCTTTAGGAACTCACAGTGATGTAATAACTTTTTCAAGCCTTTTGAAACCTTTTTCATGCAAAATAAAACCTTCAAACACTAAATTTGTGCTATGAACATTGTTTCTTGTACTAACTTGACAACATGATTTAGACAAGTTCACACACTTTACTTTGACATAGAGTAGGCCTTAAGACACCATGACATAGAATAGGATCTTCATGATAGAGAAGTCTCATATATAGTTAATAGACCTTGAATATCATTCTAACACACACACACACACACAAATATTGTGAACATATGATGTATGAAAATAGTTCTTGCAAGAAACATGACACTTGATAGCCTTGTTTATATTTCCATTTGTCCACATTTCTATGCTCACATTGTATGATCCAAAATTAATATTCATGACACACAAATATACATTATATAATGAAATGAGGAATATTTTCCCTTACGATCCTTGAGAGTGTCATGTCGTTCTTAGCTTGCACATACATACTAGTTTTCTTCTTTATTGGACATACATTAATGATTACAACTCCTAATAACTCCCATATTTGAATGGAGACTTTTTCACACTTATTTTCCTTGTCACTAGAATAAATTTTTTGTTTTGACTTTGCATACTTCAATGATTAGGTCTTCTTCACATTCATATGCTACTTCCTTTGAATTGAGAGAATCAAACTCATCTAGAAAATCTTTAAAATTTGATCTTAGTTAATCATTATTTTATTTATCCACTTTAGGGCCACGAGATTTAAGAATACTTTCAATATCGGGACTTAGGTCTTCATCCTTTCCATTTGAACATCCTGCATCACAATCAACACAAAAGTTTTATTTTTCTCCTCTAAGAGACTTCACATCATCTATACTCAATGGAGATGGTGTACACACTTCATAGATGGACTGTCATATGTCAAAACCTATGGGTTTCAATTAAACCCCATTCGATTAATGGGTTCACTTTACCATCTTCCATTTTAGGGCCATCTTCTTCACATTACTTTCTCCTCAATTCTTCATACATTTTTAGGTTTGCATCTTCTTCCTTCATATAGATTAAAATCCACTTGAAATTTTCTCCTTAGGCTCTCAACTCATTTATTTCATCTATAGCCACCGCATGCTTTTAGGATCTTCTTCAAGTGGTGAAGCTTGCTTCTCAAGGACCAAATTTGATACCAATTGTTGGAAGCAAAATGTACTAAGGGAGGAGGGTGAATAAATACTACAAATTAATTTTCAATTCATTTACCATCACATACATCCATTAACCATCCATAACCGTATAAATGCATTAAATATATAACATCAATCATCTTAGAGTAGGTATTTACCTTAGCTCATGTTCACTAGGTACTTTATTTACCTTTATTGTATTATCCTCACTCACTTATGTGTGTGGTTATTTATTTTATTATATTTAGATATTAGGGAGATATTATCTAGTTGTAAGGTATATTTCTTTCCTTGATCTATGGTGTTGACTAGATCTGTGATGACTAGTTCTTTCCTAAATCAATGGTCTTGACTAGTTCTTTGATGACTAGTTCTTTCCTTGATCTATGGTTTGATCTACGACCTTGACTAGTTATTAGATTGATATTCCTTGCCTATATAAGCAAGGCCCATTCTCATTGTATTTCATTGAGCTCCATAATAATATATGATATTAATGCTCATTTGCTTGTAAAGGTTTATGTAGAGTTATTCGCGAATTACTTTCATCTTATTGAGCGTGGTGTTTAATTAGCATATGAATTATTTGTGTTTTGGTACAACATTCATCTATAAGTTTTATTTTGCAAATAAGTTTTTTTATATTAATATATCTAGGATTTGTTTGTATTTTGTTGTTGCGTGTGTTTTTATGCAAAAAGAGCCTTCCATTGGATTCAGAAGATGGAAAAACCCTAAGATAGACTATAAACTTGACCATTTCTGAGGTACTTGTTTTTCTATTTGTTTTTGTTGTTGCAAAAGTGTGTACTAGGTTACTTTGGAATCTATGTCAATGAAGAAGAAAACCTGAAAAATATGGGTTTTTCAAGATCCATAATTAGTTTTTGCTTCTTTCTACCAACATTTTCAAGTGATGTGCGTAAGAATGATCCATTGAAATCCTTAACCCCTAGTCATATAAGGGCTTAAAGCTTGTGATTCCAACTAGTAGGTGCTTAACTTCAGCCCCTTTTGATTTTATTTGTGTGGTGAAGGAAAGAGAATTTTTATTTGTTTTAGTGGCTACTAAAATAAATAGTAGAGCATAATATTGAAAAACTTGTATCTTTTGTTTGGTAACTTTCGGATTTGAGTGTCTTTTTGCAGAAGTTCTTGTTTTTTTCATGCTCATTCCATTGGAACTATTTTTTTGAGAAACACGCTATAATTATCAACCTTCATATTGTAACACACACTCAATTATAAAGTTCCAAAATATGGGGGTATTGTTACATTGCTCTGTAAACAATCACCGAGCGGAAAGTATTATGGGATTTAACTTCTTCAAAATACTAGTGTTCACTAGAGAATATGAAAATTTTTAGTACCAAAGGCAAATTTGATGAGTGTATGGGTTTGATAGGAACTTATGTAAGTGACATTATTTTGTTTCATTTAGAAAAATGTGACCCTCCTTTAAAAATATGGGAGAAATTAGAGGGTTTATTTGGTAAGGTGGATCATATGAGAGCCATGCATTTGTTGACATCAATTATAGACTATCTTACCAAGTTCAATTATTTGTTGACGCAGTTGAAGGGGAGTAGAAGAGATAAGAAGTATGAAGAGTGTGTTTACTTAATTATATCCAAGTTGAGAGGATCTTTCCAAATCTTTACTTCTACCTTTTCTCTAGCATGGATTCCTTAGGTGACACATTCAAAATGGCTGATTTAGAAACATTTTGTGAAATAATTACTAGGAAGAATCCAAACTATCTAACCTTAAGTCTTCCACCTCTCAAAAGGAATTAGTTGCATCTAATATTAAGGTCAGTAGAAAACTAAAAACTAAAACCAAATCCACCTCTTCTCTATCTCAAATTTCTCTTAAACCATAAGAAAATAACTCTAAACCCAAGTAATCTTCTAAATCCAAGAATAAGTATATCCTTTCATGCTATTTTTGTGGGGAATTGGCCATGAAGAAAATAGGTGTTATAAGAGAATGCAAGCCTTAGATGATGTATTCAAGAAACAAAAAATTTCTATCTCCATTCCACCTCCTTCAAATCATCATGTAAAGCACTTAATGTTGTTAGGAGATCTCAGTCACCACTTGTAAATAGTTTGGTTGTAGATTTTGGTGCTTCTCATTAAATGACTTTTTCCAAGGAGTCTTTTGTATCTCTAGGTTTGAGTTCTACTTCCAAAATTGATGTAGGAGATTCTTCGTTTCTTTATGTTAAAGGAAAAGGTGACATACACCTTGATGGTGGCAGATATCCAAGATACATTATATGTACCTAACATCACTACAAATTTTTTTATATCAAATTTGTCATTACAGCCAAGGAAAAATAGTGAATTTTATACCACACAGGGTAGAAGTACAAAATTTTTTTGGAGCATCATTCACTTGTTGTTCAAGGCTTTGTTGATCATAGTTCTAGACTATATCACTTTGAGGGTTTTTATGATACTTCCTATATAGGGATAGGATTGGTTTCTCACGCATATTCAAAGAGTAAGATTTAACATGAAAGATTTGGACATCTCAATTATAGATATTTAAAGGAGCTGAAAACTCATGGTATGGTTGATGGTCTTCCTAGATTTTATTTTCTTGAGGTAGTTTGTCAAGGGCATGCATTAGGGAAACAACACCAAGATCCATTTCCTAATAATTTTTCCAAGAGATCTTCTTCACCACTTGAGCTTGTGCATAGTGACTTGATGGTTTTTCCTACCCTCTCTTTCAATGGAGCTAAGTATGCACTTACATTTATTGATAATTTCTCAAGGAATACTTGGGTTTATTTTCTCAAGTACAAAAGTGATGTCTTTTCACACTTCAAAGTATTCAAGGATTTGTTTGGCAAACAATCTTCAAGTTGCATAAAAATCTTCACACTGATAATGGGGGGACTACTTTAGCAATAAATTTTCTAAATTTTTGGAAATTCATGATAGTATTAACCAACATTATCTTCCTCATAATCCACAACATAATGGCTTAGCAGAATGGAAGAATCAAACTTTGAAGGAAATGGATAACTCGCACAATGCATTCTAGAGATTTACCTCTTATATACTATGCAGAAGTAGTTGATTGTGCTAACTTTATTCAGAATTGCACACCACATAGAGCACTTGAGAATTTGACTCTAGAGGAAGCTTGGTCCAACATTAAGCTAGTTGTTTATTTTTTTCAAGTCTTTGGGATCCATTCTTTGGCCTTTGTGCCAAATAAGGAAAGGAAAGCATTAGATAAGAAGATAAAACCCTTGATCTTGGTGGGTATTGTGAGGATGTGAGAGCTTATCAAATTTTATATCTTGATACTCATGAGGTTATGTTTTGAGCACATGTTCAATTTGATGAGCGCTTCACACCTCATGATTCTTCATCTTATTCCATACCTACTTATTCATCTTTATCTCATCTTGAGGATCCTTTCTTTGAGGATGTTGATGATGAGGTTATAGATATCGTTGAGGATCTTATTCCCACTAATATTTTTATTATGCCTAACTGTGCTCATACTACAATTTATAAGGAAACACCTTTCATACAAAGATCTTCCACCCACTCGAATCATCATGCACATTCTATAGGTTCTAGAATTTTGTGTCAGGTAGTTTATGAGAATCCACTCTTTTTCAAAGGTTCATGACATACACAAGTGGGATGATACGATGGCATATGAATATTCTTCTTTAATGAAGAATCATACATGGGATTTGGTATCTCTTCCTAAAGGAAGAAATATGGCTAGGTGTAAGTGGGTATATCGAACCAAATCCATAGCTGATAGGTCCATTGATAAGTATAAGTCTCATCTTCTTGCAAAGGAGTTTTCACAAGTCAAGGCATTGATTACTCTGAGACTTTTGAACCCACCGAAAAGATGGATTTTTAACTCCTTGTACTTGTTATTGCTGCATCACGGGGTGGCCTATTTATACGGATGGACGTGAAGAGTGCCTTTTTACATGGATTTTTATAGGAGGAAATATGTAGTGCCCAATTCCCTTTGAAACTTTTAGATACTGATTTTGATACTATTGATCATATTATGGACACTATTATGTTTTATTTTAGTATGATGGTTAGATGTTAGACCATGGATTATTATTGATCTGGATTCAGTTATTATGCATGATGGCTACTAGAGACATTTCTTGGATGTGGATGATGATATATTGTTTGACATGGACATATTATAGATGTTGATTTGGACTTATGACATTGGATATTTTGGGTAGACCTAGTATGATAGATCATTGATGATGATATAGTTGATTTATTAAATTAAAAATGATAATGTTGAATTCTTGATATTGTTGTGATTCATGTGTTTAGATAATTTTGAAATTTTTTATATCATTTTGGATGTTCTGATATGGCCACGAGGCCGAAGGAGGTATTTGAATTTTTACAGGTTAAAAATCACAACAATGTCGGGGGATTGGAGACTAACCATATTAGAATTCTAGGTGAATTCAACAAGGTCACCATGACAACTGTGTTGTGTGTGTTTGTGTGTTGACTTACGCTAGAAATTCCCATGGGGGGATTTCCATTATATGTGACCATGGGATATGTATTTTATTATGTGTTCCTTTTTAATTATTGTTGTATGTATTTTATTAAGTAATGTGTTCCTTCTTGTAATTAATTTAAATGTGGTAGATTAATGTGAGAGATCATATAGTTAAACTTTAATTAAATTAAATTGGGGACATGGAATGTAATTAATGAAGTTGTTGATTTTAAATATTAATGTTGGAAGAGTGTGTAAGAAATGTGTAATAAGGTGTAAGAGATATGCAAGATTTATGTAAGATAGATTTTTGGAGTGTAAGACACTTCATCTCCTTAGGAATTCGAATTTTTCCTTGGAGGCCAAATTTGGAGGCTTGTGGGACAAGTTAAACTTGTCCCACACCTCTTAAAATAATTCACCAACCATACCTATGGTTTGGAGGTTAAATTTAGGCATTTTTATTGCATTTTAAATGACAATTTGTAAGTTTTAATTGCACTTCTCTTACATATTTTTAATTCAGTCCTTTTTGAGTATGGGTTGCTTTGGAGTATGTAAGTTAAATTGTCATTTTATTTATTGTGATTTGGTGGAGGATGTTGAATTTCCTCTTGGGGTTGAGGAAGAATGATGTGGCATCCCACATGGATCCACATCATCCTCTTCTCTTCCCTCTCCTTTAAAAGTGAAGCTTCTTGCTCATTTGAGGTTGTTGAAACTTTGTTGTTTTCCTCTTGGGGGCACATTTTTCTTGCTTTCTATTTTGGGAGCTTGTTGTGGAAGGAGTTGGAGTCATTGCATGCTTGAACCTTGCTGATTTTGGACTATATTTGGCATTTTGGAAAGCTTGTGAGCTTGGAACAAACTCCAGTATGGAGAGGTAGGATCTTGAGCTATGTTTTACATGTTTTCTTTCTCTTGCATGCATGTTTAAATGGTGAATGTGTTTTGTGTTCTTGGCTGGTTGGGTAGACTACTTAGGACATGGTGTAGGAGAAGGCTATGGGGATTTCATATGGGGGGCATAAGGGATTGCCAATGGCATCTGTTTTATTGTGGAGGGAGTTTTGGATTAGGATCCACCTTGGAAAAGAAACTTCTTGCATTTCTTACTCTTGGGAGGCATAAGGAGGGGTTGGGAGATATAAGGTTTATGGGATTTGATATATTTTTAACGGTATGATTTAGGTAGATGCCCAATTCCAAATAGAGAGGCATAAGTAGTTCCCCATAGTTCCTTGCTCTTGTTGGCTTGCTTGATCAAGCCTATGCATTGTGTGAATAATTTTAAATGTAGTTGTGAATTGTTGTCTTTGCTTGGACTGTATTTCTTATTGTTGTATGCATGTGAAGAATACTGCATGTTTGTTATGGAAGCCATTGTTTTCATGAGTTGATTCTCATTCTCTATTTCAATATGGTTGGGGTTCAAGGGCCAATGAGGAAGGATGGCTTCTCCCTTCTCATTGGATGTCTTGGTTGGGAGGAGAGTGTTGCCTTTCCCTCTTGTTGTGATCAAAGATGAAAAGATGGAGAAATCAACATGCTGTTGTTTTGGAGCAAGAAGAATATAGTTTGACAGTCCCATTCTTTGAGAAAATTCATTGTAACCTTTCCCACCTTGAGTGGATGAGTTGTATAATGTTTGTGATGTGAAATTATTCATATGGATAATGGGAGTTTGAATTTGAATTGTGAAATGTATACGAGATTTATATTTGTTCCCTGTTTTGGAAAAGAAATGAAAAGGTTGTTACATACATTGTGGAATGTATTTTAGAAATCAAATGGAAAGGAGAAATTTGTAAAATTGTATTTGACGATCAATGAAGAATTACATTATTTTCTCAAAATAGTGTTGTGCATTGGATTTGGATTTGTTTGTCAAAGATTGAAAATTGCTGATTGAAAAAGAAGAATACATACAAAGTAAAATGATAGTATTTTATTCTCTTGAAATGTGTTGCATTTAGAAATAAGACTTTGCAAAATTACTATTGAATGGTTGTTTGGATTCAATTAAATGTATTTGACTAGTTTAGTAATCCTTTGCCCACTCAAATGACCAAAATTGATATTCCAATTAAAAGAAATAGCTCACTGTTATAGACTTCATTTTGACAATTCTGATTTTAATAAAAATGCACAGCTAAAACTTGCACTAAGAAATAAGTTCTAAAACCTTGAAATTCATACTTAGTAAGACTTAGAGAACTCAAATTTACCATAACAGTTAAGAAAGAACTTTCAAACTTTATAAAAATCTAATTTGGAACTTGCATAGTCGTTTTTCTGTCTATTGTCGGAAAAATAAAATTTGATATCAATTGGAAAAATTGACTTCCCTAAAACACTCTAAACCCTCCCTAGACTAATCCTCCATGTCTGTTTGACATGTTGAGTGAAGGAGGAGTTCCAATTTTACCAAATTGAGAAGTTGTAAACTACCAGTTCACAAATTAGAAACCTGCAGATTGCTTTCTCAAAATTTACAACTTAAAATTTATCAATTTCCAAAATTGATGATTCTTATACAAAGAGGGCATTGAGAGCTTTCTCGAAAAGTCCTCGTTTTCCCAAAACCGAGCTTTCTAGCTCAAGTTATGGCCATTTGAAGTTTTACTTCAATTTGGCATTCAAAAATAATAATAAGAATTAATCTAACTATAGAAAAATTAAATTTTAACTTTGGAAAACTTTCCCGAAAAGGTTCGGGGCCTACCACGTGGCACCATGGAGGGGTGAACTAATTTCTAAATTTATCCTTTTGAAAATTTTGCCTTGGGAAATTTTTCCCATTTTACCCCGCCACCCCGTGGCCAATCACATGCTGCCACATGGCACGGTGGAAGGGCGGACTCTTTTTAAACTCTAAACTTATTCTTTTGAAAAAAATTTACTCAGAAAAATTCCATTTCCCTCTGCCACCCTTACCCAATCGTAGGGTGACCCATGTCCTCTAGGGGCTGAGGCGGAGGCACGGTTCATTTTGAATTTTTATCCCTTTAAAAATTTTGGGAAAATTCTCATTTTGGCCCCATGGCCCGCAACCAATGAGAAAGTGCCACGTGGCACTTTGGGGGTGGCAGCGGGTGGGGTGGAACCCTTTGTTGTTTTGAGTTTCGGCCCTTGGGAAAATTTCTAATATTCCTCCTGCAGCCTGTAACTCCACCTTCTCCCTTGACCTTTCCTTCTCCCCTGGGCTCACGGGCTTGCGCGTCCCCTTCTTCCTCTTGGTCTCCCATTGGCGTAGCATGCCAAATTACCCCACCGCTCTCGCCAAACTCCTCACCCCTTCTCCACCGTGTGCCAGGGCTCGACACGTGTCCACCGGGGGACCTCGCGAGGTGTAAAATGCTTGTGCCTTTGAGCTTTGTGGTGGGAAAACTTCCCCATGCTGCCCCACAACCCACCAAACTGCCCAAGGCGCATTCCCCCTCCTCTTGCCATGCGTCCCATAGGGGAATATTTTCCTTAGAAACTCTACCCACTCATAACTTGAGTTCTGTAAGGAGTTAGAAGGACTTCCTTATATCACCGGAAAGGTGAGAAAATTTCCTATCAATTGGGAATGGTTTAGGGAAATTTTGGAAGCATTAAGTAAGAGAAAAATATAGTTGAAACTCTAAGCCTGTTAGAGAGTAGGCATGGGGGTAAATTACTCCATAAACCTAACTTAGACATGTAACCCTAAAATTTGAACCATGTGAACTTGATATAAGTTAATAAAGGAAATTTGTGTTTGGGTAAATAGGATTTGTTCCAGAACCTGTTAGTGAAAACTGATGTTTGCAACTTGAGTGTAGATACTTCCAATAAAAAAATATTCCATAATTTTCTAGCTAACCTTAGGTTGTTTCTTAGGTCTCAAGTGGTTGTTTAAATGGGCATTATAGAATATACATGGAACAACCTACTAGATTTTTTCAGGATTCTTCTCTTATTTTTCGACTCAAGGTATCTCGAGCTTAGTATGAGAAGATGGATTCTTTTCTTCTATCTACTAGTTTTGTTCATTTGCACTCGATCATACAAAGATATCTCCAACATGTTTGTGAGGATATTGTGATACTTGTCTTGTATTATGATGATTTGTTACTTACTGACAGATATTCTTCCCACATTTAGAGTATTCAAGTGGGATATTTCTACACGCTTTACATGACTAATCTTTGGTTATTGCATTATTTCCTTGGATTTCAAATTTATTAGAAAGATTCAAGGATTCATTTGAATCAAAGAAAAATTACACCCATGATCTTCTTTAGTGCTTTGATATGGATGATTGCAATCAAAATCCATCTCCTTTTCAGTCTTCGGTTACTCTTACTTCCACATGTACCACTCCACTTTGTGATCCTACATTGTATAGGAAGTTGGTTGGAAGTCTCATGTACTTGACCCATACTAATCCCGATATTACATCGACATTAGGGCTTGTATCTTGGTTTTTCACATTCTCCTCATAGTATTCACTAGTAGGCTACTAAAAGGATTTTGTGTTATTTGCAAGGAACTTTCCACATTGGACTACACTACACCAGTGTTCTACTCAATTAATTGGATAAACAGATTCAAATTAGGCATATTCTATTGATGACAAGTGTTCCACTTCTCACTCTATTTTTTGTCTTGGTTCTTCTCCAGTTGTTTAGGCGTGCAACAAGAAAGAGTTTATTGAACTTTCATCTTTAGAGGCAGAGTATAGGGAAATAGTTACAACGAGTCAAAGCAAAATTTTTGGCTTCAATAGTTATTGATAGAGTTTACATTCTAACAGATTCACCGACTGTACTTTGGTGTGACAACCAAAGTGCAATTCACATTTCTCGCAAATTGCTGTTGAGCACCAATGAACTAAGCATATTGAGATACACATACACTTCATTTGTCAACACATTCAATATGGAGTTCTTTGCTTGGAATACATTCTAACTTAGAAACAGGTTCCGAACATCTTTAAGAATCCTTTTGCATCACCTTGCTACCTTGAGTTGTAAGGCACACTTAGGGTTTCCTAAGTTGTTCTTTGTGGGCTCTTCGTGACAACATTTTCCTTCTTCTTCATCTTTCTCTTTCCTTCTAGTAGATTTTTTTCCAAATTTTGGTTTAAGATTTCCTCATGGATATATTATATATGAGTACCGATCGGGACCCGTTTCGAGACTCATACTATGGATATTCCACTTTTATTTTGGTCCCTTATCTTCACCTAAGGGGGTGTTAGAGTAGGTATTTACCTTATCTCATGTTCACCTAGGTAGTTTATTTACCTTTATTGTATTATCCACACCCACTTATGTGTGTATATATTTATTTTATTTTATTTAGATATTAGGGATATATTATCTAGTTGTTAGGTATATTTATTTCCTTGATCTATGGTATTGACTAGTTCTTTAATGACTAATTATTTACTAAATATATGGTCTTGACTAGTTCTTTTATGACTAGTTATTTCCTTGATTTATGGTGCTATCTACGACCTTTAATGGTTCTTAGATTTATATACCTTGACTATATAAGTAAGGCCCAATATCATTATACTTCATTGAGTTCCATAATAATATATGATATTACTACTCATTTGTTTACAAAGGTTTATGTAGAGTTATTCTCGTGAATTACTTTCATCTTATTCATTGATGTTTAATTAACATCTAAATTCTTCATGGCTTTGTATGATATGGTTATCATTCCTTTTAAATCACAAGATCATGAAACAAAGTAAACAATACAAGAACACCATATGTAAGTGGGAAACCCTCATGGGGAAGAAAACCCATTGAAACTTTCCTTATATTACAAAAATTTTTAGTGAAACACCAACTCCACAAGGAGAACCAACCCCCATTTAGTGAGGCACCAACCACACAAGGATAACCAACCACTAATTTAGTATAACACCAACCCTACAAGGAGCACTAATCCCTAATTTAGTGAAGCACAAACTCCACAAGGAGCACTAACCCCATAAGGAGAACCAACCCCTAGTTTATTAGAGCACCAACCCTATAAGGAGAACCAACTATTAATTTGGTGAATCACCCAAACCACAAGGAGGGTATAACTCCTAGGATTACCAAGCACAAACTCAGCCACCTAAATATGTTTTATCTCCGATAATTCAACTCACAAACCCTAGGTCTTCATATTTACACATTCTTCTTCCTTCTAAACTTGTCTTGCCTCAAAATCTTACTCTCATGATGCCATACCTTCCTCAACCTATCATTATATTATTTGGCATTCAAATAATTCTCTCATAACTGCAAATATCTCTCCTCTAGGTCACACTCTTCCCCATTGCAAGACTAGCTCACCAAATGAGCCAAAACATCACCTTTATATCCAATTCTTCCTTCTAACCCAAAAATGTTGGTCCCTTATGATGAATTATACCCATAAATTGTTTTAAAATTAAAAACATCCATTACAATAGTCACATTTTACCCAAGTAGGTTGGACTAGTCAAAAACCTCATTACATGTGCCAAAATGGCTCAAAACCACATGGGTACATTCTTAAAATTTACCTAAAATTAGTACCATACTTTTTCATAACCAAAATTATATTACATATGAATAAAATATCATTAAACATTCATACATGGTTGCAATTAATATTAACCAATCAAATTATTTCATTTACTAGGCCTAATTCCCTTTACAATTCTCAAAAGAGTTGTTTATTGCACCCTTGAGCACCCTAGAAACTTCATCTGATCACCAAATCACTACCACTCAACAAAAACATGTCATGTAACAAATAAAATGAAATGTAAGGACATTTAGAACACTTCTAAGAAATTTATCAGTCATGCAACATCCTTCATTGCAAAACACAACAATAATTGCCTTCACCAGATCAACCTGCCAAAACAGTTGTTTCCAAAGGTTAGCTCATAAAATAATTTATAAATTCATAAAAACCTCAAAATGGATTAATTGGATGAAAAATTCATACTTATTCACTATAAATGTGATAGGAAGCATCAAACAATGAATCTCATGCTTCAAACAACCTCAAAACTTTTCAAGAAAAAACAATCTTATCTTGAACTCCCAAAATATTCTTGCTCAATTAATGACATGGATGCCATGTCAAATTAATTCATCATGTAACAAGCCATATGTCAATGTAAATATATCTAAATATAATTTACAAAAAAACTTTAATCACCTTCAAAATCCACCTGTAGCTCAAGTTATGACCATTTTACTAGACCCTACTATTTGAGACCCCAAAACTACCCTTTGACCAATTAACTTATTTGGACCTCAAAACCATGCACCTATAATATATTTCTCTAAAACTTCAAGTACAAAAATATAAAATCCCATACATGATTCAAATTATTTTTTTATGCTACTCCTTTGACCATCTTGTCTTATAACCTTCTTTCCCATAAAATTCTATTTTTAGGTGAGGCCCACCCATCAAAGCATGACCTCAAACATACATTTCTTGAAATATTGATGAGTATTATACAACATCCAATTATAAATTTTTCACTACCAATCAAAAATAGGTCAAGATTATTCATTTTTTGCCAATTGCTTCTAGCTAGGGTTTTAGACCTCTTTACCTTCTTAACATTCGTTCATAAAAACGCTTTAAAATGACCTTATTATTTATTTTAAACCCTTATAAACTAACCATAAAATATTACCTAAAAGTAAAAAGGTCCCATGAAAATAATTTTTTTCACAACAATCATCGAAGGTCCAATTTTTTTTGAAAATGACACTACAAATTACCCGGTTTTTCCATAACTTTCATAACTTCAAAATATTGAGCATGCTAACCTAAAATTTTCATGAAGCACCATAAAAAATTATCTATCTTATCAAAGTCACCACATAGCCAATATGTTCCTCAAACTCTCTAGCCACGGTGACTTACCTATGTGAACTTGCTTGTTTCTCACCTGTAGCTTCCCAAACACCCTATACATGCATCTAACCTCTAAGTTGTGACCTGAAACTCATCAAAAATGTAGGTACACTACCAACATAATGAAAAAATTCTCCAATAAGACTGATTTGGTCCAAAACTAACATCTCTACCTCATTCGGCTTGTACTGAGCTAGAAACATACCCGACATGATCTGACCATACCAACTCAATGTAGACCAATGTATATTCATGACACATCATGTGGGCCTATAAACTCATGAAACACTCCAACCATATTGTTAAGACTTAAACTATGACTAGGCATACTCAATCATGCACTAGGACATTGTTGAACTCACCAAACTCTACATAACAACTCAACCTTCATTTTTAACCATTAAATAACATCACATGGGGAATCACATGACACCATGACACCCTTTACCATAATTTATGTTGAAATTAATGAAAATAGAAACCCATAATGGCCAACATGTATTCTATGGAATCTATTCAAGGTAAAACTAATTTTTATATTAAATAAGGATAATTGGATCACTTGTGAATTCCAATCTTATCGAGAGAATATTATAGAAGTAACCTTTAATGCATATGGACTTAATCACCTAGTGAGGAAAGAGGATACTTATAAATAAATCATAAAGGTTAAGTTATTCTATCCAAATAAGAAGATTATTGTGGTGGCGATTTTAATGTCATCTTGAGTTTAAAGGATAAACAAGGTGGTAGTAAAAATTAAACTATGTCAAAAAGGGATTTTCAAAAGTTTGTGTGTTCAAATTATCTAATGGATATTCAATTAAAATAGGTTCAATATAGTGGGGAAAATAAAAGGAAAGGATTTAGTAATATTTCATAAAGATTGGATATGTTCCTTGTCTCTCTACTATGGATGAGGGAAAATTAGATTTTAGATTCCAAAGTATTCTCAATGTGTCAAGATCTGATAATACATTAATTTATTTTCTTATCAAGAAAAAGAGAATTTCTAAAAATTTCCTTTCAAGTTTGAATGGATATGGCTCATTAACTTGGGTTTTGAACATAAGCTAAAAGAGTGGTGGAATGAGAAGGAAACAGATCTAGTACTCAAATTTTTTATTTTTCACATATTAAATTACTTGAAGGAAATATGAAAGTTTGGAAGAAGAATTTTTTTGGAAATATTTTGTAAGAAAAATAAGTTTTGGAATAAATTAATAGGGATGCATAGTAATTCCCTTTAATGTATAATAATATACAAGAGGAAAAGGAGTTGGCTGAGACTAGATGAAGTACATCCGAGAGAAGAAATTTTCTAGAAATATAAATCAAGAGAAACGTGGATCAAGGAGGGAGATATGAACATTAAATTATTTCACCAACCTATGGAAAAAAGGAGATAGGTGCAAGTACAGAATTGGGAAAATTAAAAATTTATATAGGGAGGTAGAAGAGAACTCAAGGAGATTAAAGTTATTGTGGGGAAAACTTTCAAAGGATTACTATCAAAAGAGAAGGAGTAGTATGATGATACAATA
This sequence comes from Taxus wallichiana var. yunnanensis, assembly GCA_018340775.1. Classification (NCBI taxonomy): domain Eukaryota; kingdom Viridiplantae; phylum Streptophyta; class Pinopsida; order Cupressales; family Taxaceae; genus Taxus; species Taxus wallichiana. The sequence continues at coordinate 305,802,145 of CM031235.1, forward strand.
GATAGGTTATTATTTCCTATCCCTAAAATTATAAGATCATAAAAATGAAACATTGATGAAACTATTTTTCCAAGACTAATTGAATACTATTATTTAACAAATGAAATCCAATAAGGCCCCTAACCCGAATGGATTCCAAGTAGAATTATTTTCTAAAAATGTTACAACAATAATGAATGAATCCCTGAATTACTTGTAAATGCTTAAAATATTCAACAGTATATTTATTTCATTGATACCTAAAATATATATATCCAAAAATAGGTGTAGATTTTAGGCCAAGTATCATTATATAATATTGTTTATAAAATTGCTTTCAAAGCAATTGTTGAGTGGTTGAAGATCTAGTTTCCCTTGATTCGTTCCCTACAATAAGGGGTTCATCTCTAAAAAAAGATTTTGGATGATGTAGTAAAGACTCATGAAATTTTACATATCATGAAGAAGGAAAATAAATTAAGGATGTTGTTTAAAATAGACATCGAGAAATCATATGATAGAGAAAATTATAATTTCTTAGAAATGTTTTGTTTATTTTTTGGTTTAGTGTAAAATGGGTGTCATGGGTGTTGCACTATGAAACAAGAATGTTTTTCTCTATCCTTGTTAATGGAATCCTTGCAAGTTTTTTCCAAAATTTAAACAAGATTAGACAAAGTGATCCTCTATCACCCTACATTTTCATCATCATGGTTAAATCCTTAGATATAATTCTAATAAATATAAGATAAATAAGAGACTTTTAGGGTTTGAAAGTGTACGCTTACGTATCAACCTAATACACATCTACTTTTTTAGATGAACTTATTCCTTGTGGTCAGCCAAAGGTAAATGAAGAAATTTTAATGAAAAATAAAATGGAATCCTATGAATAGGTTTTGGGCTAGAGGGTGAATTTCCATAAATCATAAATCTTCTTTGTCAATGTTACACGGAATGCTAGATGAAAATTAATGGCATTCTGGTATAAAATTGGCACTTTACCTAAGAAATATTTGTGGATACCTTTGTTCATGTGGAAGGCATATTCAAAATTATAAGATAATATAATAGATAAAACTCAAATATGAATGGTAGGATAGAAAGAAAAATTATACTTATTAAATTAGTATTGCATGTGATTATCATGTAAATTTTTTCAATATTGTAAACACCTATGGGAATTATTCATAGAATAATTAAGATAATACATCACTTCCTATGGATTAAGAAGGAGGATTAAAGGAAAATTTATCTCAAAAATGGGAAAATGTATGTTGACCAAAGGAATTGGGAGGGACAAGGATCATGGATATAAGACTACAAAACTTGGATTTGGGTGAAAAATTGGCATGGTGCATGTATGAGGAATAATATATCACTTTGATTCAAATGTTAAGGAGGAAATATTTGGATAGTGTGAGGCCGAATGTATTTTTACTATGTAATCATGGATCACATACCAAGAATTCAATAATATTGATAAGAAGGTTATCTATGTTAAATTGACTTAGGAAATTGGGAATGGTGAGTTGGTCAATTGGAGGATTTTTGGCAAGGATTTCCTATTTTGATTCACAAAGAGACTTGGATAATATTCACACCTATTTATACAATAATGGGGTTGCAAGTAAACCTTTATTGGGAGGATGTTAAGGATGCCTGGGATATGAAATAAAATTTAAGTTAAAGCATTATCCTAGTCTAGAGGAACAAAGAGTAGTGCTCTGTATAATATTTCAAGATCATATAATTTTAGTATCACAATTTCAAGATACCCTACATTGTCCTAAGGATAGTTCAAGGTGATATACAAAGTGCAAGAATACTAGAAGGATCTTACTCAAGAGGATCAAAGTGAACTCCGACTCACCCTAGATCCGTTATCTAGAGTGTAATTGATTCATTACAAGAAAATTATTTTTCCTAGTTTTCTATTTTTGGGGAATCTTGAACTGAAATAGATTATAAAAATGAATTTTATTAAGCCTTTTGTATGTATCTTGTGTAAAAATAAGGTTAATATTTTGAACATTAACTTCTTCATTGTATCTATGCATGAAATATATGGTAATCATTTTTTCAATATTTAGACATGACATGGGTTTTCCTTATACATTAAAACTTCTATGCTTTACCAATAAGGTTAAATCACTTGGAAGGATTATTATTTGTATATTCTACAAATTTGATTTGGAATATTTAGAAGGAACACAATAATTGGATCTTTAAAGACAAGGAACACGTATGGGGAAAATATTAGATTACAACTTAGTTAAAAGTTTATTAGAATGTATCATTCTTTTCTAACATTGAGAAAGAAACGCTGACAAAAATGAGCTATAGATCCTATAAAAACGGTCAAACATAACCCTTCCTTAAAATTAGGTTACTTAATATAGAAAAATAAGAGACAGGGAATAAATTGGAAACCACCACAAAGAGGGATGATCATGCTAATTTTTTATGGCACATCAAAGGAAATCCTTACACCGAGGTGCAAGATGCATTATTTGTAACCATAACAATAAAATGTTATGGGTAGGTTCTTTCTTTATCCTAAAAACCATGAATGATGAAGAAGAAGCTTCGGGCCTTTTGGAAGGATTTAGGTTGGTAATAAAAATAGGTTTTGGGATATACATGTAGAGTAGGACTCCATAATCATAATCAATGATATGCACAAAGGTGACACACCTAATTAGAAATTAAATTAGATATAGCACGGATCATCTATTGACCACGAATTCCATTCCATTTCCTTTCAACATTCATTTAATGAAGTCAATAAGGATAAATACATCATTGCAAATGTTGGAATATGGTCGATCCTCTATCCTTTATTATTAGTTCATACCTAGCGAAATGGATGAGACTTAAGAATTGTTTACATGATAAAGTAATAGTTTTTGGATAGAAACTTTGGATGTGGCTGGTTATTTTATAGATCATACATCCATGTTGTAGCTTTCATGGGAAAGAAACTTGGTATAGAAAAGGATGGAGTATTAGTACACCTTCTCTTCATTTAAAAATTTCAAAGCATGTTTTTACTATTTGATATGGGATTATATTTGGGATGGGCATGATTTATTCTCCAATAGCACTTTTTAGATATTGGGTAACATGACTAACATGACTTTGTTGCAAACCCATAGATTTTAATTGCTAATTTGAAACTATAAAGGAAGTATCTATTGCGAGCTTAAATATTTGTAACATTAACAATGGTATTGTATCTATATTAATGTTTCTTAGCATCAATCAATGAAAAAATGTATAAAAGGTGATGGATACATTAATGAATGTGGAAACACTTGAAAACCAATATAAATGCCTTAATATTGACATCAATCATTTTATTTCGTATAATATATATATATATATATATATATATATATATATATATATATATAAATAGATGATATGTTAAGTAGTAGTCAAAAATGAACATGCCAACTCTATAAGTTCTTCTAAAAAATGGTGGACTTGGGTGTAGTTTTTAGCTAGCCGGAGAGGCCATTTTTTGAGAACTTATAGAGTTGGTATGTTCATTTTGACCTACTTAACATATCATCTATTTATCGTATATATATATATATATATATATATATATATATATATATATAAAGTAGGTCAAAAATGAACATACCAACTCTATAAGTTATTCTCAAAAATGGCCTCTCCCGGCTAGCTAAAAACTAAACCCAAGTCCACCAAAGATAGGAGAAGTTCCAAAAGCATATAAATTAACTATATAGATATGACATGACACACATAAATATTATTTTAGGTTTGATAAAATAAAATATGCATGACAACATCATATAATATTATCGTTTCATAAGCAAGCATGCTTTCACTTCCTCTAAAATGGATAACTCTCCTTATGAGAAAATTCCTCCCATACCATACTCACTAGCATCCATTTCAACTATGAATGATTTCTAAAAATTATGAATATTAATCACTAAAGTATAGATGAATTTATGTTTTACTAAATAAAAACAATATCGTGTTCCTTACCCTAAGGAAAACTTTCAAGATTTCACTCGCAATAATTGAGAAAGATGGAATAAACTATTTCATGTATTGTACTAATCCACCAAAAAAATTTCTTAGTGGAAATCCTAGGCATGGAAAAAATTGTGATAAAATAAGCCTTTGTAGGATCTATCATCGTTTCTCCCACTCTAACAAAATTCCCAAGTAGATAAGCGAATGTGTTCCAAATTCACATTAATCATCTTGCATAAAAAAACATTTTTATTTCAAAACTTACAAGACATGCCTTAAATGAGTTATATGTTCTTCCCATATAGAATTAAAACTCAATTTTCACCTACATACAATATGAAACATGTATCTATGAAAGGACTTAAAATATAATTTTTAGTCTCATAAATATAGCAGTACATTTCATATACCAAAAGGAAGTATCATCCATTCATACAAATTGAAAAAACCATTTTTGTCACTTCTTATCTAGGGATTTTTTTTTACTTTATGATTCACGATTCAAATACCCATATATTTAAATCCAACATAAACCTTAATGCAATCCATTACCAATAAATATCATAACCATGTACAACTGTATGAGAGTATACATATCCTACTCGATCCTTCTCAATGCTCTTTGCGAGCCAATACAACAAATGTATCCTTTGGTTTTTCATTTGTCAAGAAATGATAATTAAGTGATGCTCTCTAAGTTTCTACCTGGGTTCCACCATAGAATCCCACTAGGCATCCCTTAGCTTAGATCTTGGTGAAATCACGACAGTGTAATCAACAACTTGTACTAATGTGTGCAATGTTTCATAGACATGTATGCCATGCTCGGTTCCGTGATGACACACTCACCATTGGGAAATTGTCATCTCACCTTAATCACTTATTTAGTTATATGGATTAACATTCAACAATGGTGCTATAAACAACTACAATTCTTGTACAAGGTACAAATCTAGATTAACCTACATGAAGACGTACCTCTATGTCATCCTACGATGCCTATGGGAAAGTAAGTGTTTCGTAATGATTTGCATCATTACTAGATCACTTCCCTTCCCGTAGCCATCATAAGTTGACATTGGGGTACATATCCGTGAGGTTCAATCTACCTTTGTAACTCTAACAAAGCTTGTACTTAATGCAATACCATGTCACAATTCAGGGTCTTGATGAGGCAACTCAATACAGCTACTAAGTAGCAGTATCCAAATAGTGACTACTGTCATTAAATGGATATGACCGTGTAGTGGATGTAGTGAGATGACTTGCCAAGGGTCCTAAATTGGAACATTGTATCTTAATTAATTTACTCACGACAGGTTACCCTAGATTCCATGACTCTTTCACCATGAATGAATCTTACCTAGGGTCATACATCATTGTTGTGCTTCACATTACCTTTTTAATGCCTATCTAAAGATTTAAATTTACTTACAAAATTTAATCCACTATTCATATTGTTGTCTAATTATTCAAGTAGTGTATCATGTGATTAATAATACACTCCATATCACTCTCGAATAATTATACTATAGTCCACTTTGTACTTAATCCAAAATACCCTTAAGTGCTTACCCTTTTTCCATTAATTCTTCTTAATTAATGTTGTTACTACTCCAACTTGGATTTGTATTACTTAACATTTCTTGCTCAATACTTGCTAGTCCATTATTTTTATTCACTCATTTTTGGATAAACATGCCCTTCCAATGGTACTTATATAATACATGTTAATTAACAACCTTCCCAAATAAGCCACAGCCCAATTCTGATATTGGTTTAGTTATTTAAGAATCTTATCCCAAAAGCAAACTAAGAAAGAGACTAGTACAATAGGTCTATAGTTCATTATCCTTTATTGGATCTAATATTAATATGTTATAAATCGGTCTATGTTGTAAACAATCACATAGACGTTTATATAAGACACATCATCTTTTAAATCTTGATCCAATAATGTACATCATTTAATGTACTACCCTGCTTCCATCTATTTTGTTCATAACAAAATATAAGATAACAATTGTGACCTCTTTTATTACATATCAACCAAGGCTCTTGGTTCTAGCCAATATACTTCAGTGCTAGTCACTTAGACAATATAAGTCAGTCATATGTGAATCTGTTTACACTTTTATATTTAGTATAAATATATATATATATATATATATATATATATATATATATATATAAACATTCAACTACCATGATTATGGTACATTCATGGTCCAATAACACTAATAGTAATCAAATGTGTATGTACCATTCTTTAAAAACTTCGTATGTATCAACAAGTATGTACTGTATTAATTCAATAACATAAGGAAGTCTCATAGACCATTAAGTCATAATAGTGAAAATAGGCAATGTATGTTTCAAGTATACCATACTTAATTACTTATAGAACCTAATACAATTGCACATATTTTCTTTCATCATACAAATAATAAGGATAAATAGCCCCTTCATATGAACTTCCACTAAAATTCAAGATTCAATAGTTTCCAAAACTGCATCTTTCATTACTTTTCAATGTATAACAATACTTAACAAATAAAGAGCACTTCTCATTTATTTATTTTCAATTTTAGAGCAGATATACAGATTAGGCCTTTTTCACCTTTAATCAAATAACAAAAATTACAATTTCATTTAATCATAGAGCACTTTTACAAATAAATTCATCCTTTATCAATCCAATTCAACAATAAACTCTTTCAAATTAATTCATCTTTCTAACTTACAAAGATCCATCTACAAACATGTTAGCAACCATCAGTTCATACAAATTGAGCATGTTAAGGCCTAGTTCCTACTTAATAGTTTATGTTATCTAGTATTGACTTAAATGAAATGCTGCAAAAGTTAAGTTAAAAGAAGGCTTACTATAACCTTAAGCATCGATGAACATATCCAGATAACCACATTACATTCACATTAACTAATTCCATTTTTCCTTAATTAAAATACAAAAAGGGTGTAAATGTAAATATAATAAGTCCAATAAATTGTTATCTATATGCTTGCTGAATAGGTTGATAAGTATGTTATCTATATTACTATCATATAGCCTCATATCTTATATTCAAAATATGTAAATATGTCCTCACAATCAATAATCATATTAATTTAATATAATTGTTATCCTACCGAATGTCTAAGTGATTATACCGTTCAATTATCCTTATAATTATCACCTAATTACACCTTCATTGTTATAATCGTTGATTAACTATCCCTTACTCATGGTGGTTTACAAATCAATACCACTTCTAGAATAATCCAATGCCATCATTGAGGTCCAGATCAAATATTTGACTAATGTAAACATTGTTTGAAGATAATAATGATAACTTCATAACAAGGGAAAATAATTATGACAAGATTAAGGTAAATGTGTTTACCTTAACAATAAAAAAAGGTGGAATGGCCATGAGGTTCCTTTCCAACCATATATCATGGTGGCCTCCAAAATGATAAATAATTTAAAAACTATCAAGGGAAGGTGTTCGAATACATAAGCGTGAAAGCTTTAGCACCTTCCCAAAATACATGATACAAATTCGGGTTCAACAATTTTTAGGTCACTAAATTTTACCTTCATCCAAACCAAGACCCTAGATTCAATTGTCACTACATAATATTCAAATAACTCGCAGCCACCCCATAGATCTCGTGGTGTTAAAGAACTCAAATGGGTATCTAACTATCTCGGGATAGGTAATAATTATTTAGCACTTAGGAAAGCACAAAACACTTCATATATGCACACCCAATCAAAATTATGATTCACCAAATAATGACCAAAACAAGTATCTAGATGGGTACCAATGAGCTAGAAGTTCTGTGAGCTCTTAAAAAATAGATAACACTACAATCATGAGATTTTTTAACCATACGGTTATATTATCCCCTTTAAGGTTAAATCGAATTTGAAAAATAACAGGAATTAAAGGACCCTTAGGTTAAAGCCTAGATTATATTAGTTTATTTCTAGTAATATATCCACTAGTCACTCAAACAGAGTTTAGTAGGCGTAATAAAATATATATTATTTAGAATATTTTAATACCACTACAAAGGTTTGAATCCACCCAAGAACCCTCCTTCACAATGAAGGAAAAATGAACTACACCCTTCGATTTATTTCCCGAGTGTTTACACACAAAGTTACTAGCCCTGCCACGATTTATGCTCACCCAACTAAGGAGTTCGAGATTACGTCTTAAAGGTCGACGAGTCTCTCATAGATCTAAAATGATTCAAGAGGAACTTGTTTGTCAAGAAAGAGGGTAACATGAAATCTTTCAAATCTTTACTACCCCTACCGTAGATATCATAAATACCCTCTCATCGAATATAAGAAATTGAAACCCATATCAAAATGAAACACTATCAAATAAACCGAGGGAAATTATATTTATCGATTCATGACCATCCCGTACATCCCAGGAGTCCTTTTTGTACCTAGATTCATTAACTTTCAAGTAATCGACACAACTAGAAAATTATTACCAAACACCGAAAACCCAAATCAATAAGGGAAAGAAATAACTTATTTCATAGTTGTATCTAAGTAAATAATAGATAGAACAACTATTAGGGATGAATTAGAGCTTATCATGCCTATAAATTTCTATGAATTTTCCCACAAATACCCCCAAGGCCAAAATGTCTCCTTCACGATTTGATCCAAAGAAAAACCCAAGTATTGAGTTCATTATGAACCTGCCCATATATATTTTCTAGAGATTGGTACTATAATTCCCTTAATAGTGGTTACATAAATCTTGGTAATTTCTTCTAAGAATAACAACTACACATAAAAATAAATCATCTCAAGACCTTTGCATGAAGAACTCACATAGCTCGAGTTCATCATCTCCAAACAACCAAATGAACCTTCATGCAATGCATTGGTGGCTTCTCGATGAAGCTTCACTAAGTTTGATAAAATTAAAGAATCATAAATGCCAAGATGCCACATAGGTGGCTTCGAACCTATCAACCTTGCCTTCTAAATTCCTCACCATATTTGGTAGTTTTAGCAATGATTCAACTTTAACTAGATGCATGGATAATTGATGATAATTATGTATTATATGCATGGGTCAATTTTGACCTTAAATATTCATAGAAATAATTAAACAATAATATCACCTTGTTACCAGTGAATAAGCAATTATAATCTTTACATGATTGATTAATTCAATATTTTCTTATTTGGATAGTCCACAACAATTCAAGGCTTAACATTGCATCCAAGTTTACATGCATGGCTCGGGTTTGACCTAAAACCTTTTAAAATAATCAACAATGATAACCTTTTAACTACCACTATAGTCCCATAGTGTTACATATAACCCAAGAAATCAATTTTAATAATTCCATAGCCCAAACATAAACATCTTGACCCAGGATTCACAAGTCTCGAGTCATCTGATCACTAGTGTGATTGATCATGAAAATGATAGTTAGGTGAATCTCTTCAATAGATTCTAATGTTTATAACATGTTCCCTTCAAGGGCTAGAAAAATGTTGATCATTATATCACAAGTATATATATTAACCTTAGAACATTTCAACCATATTAATGCCTTTTTCATTTTTCTAGCCCTTGAAGGGATCTTTGTTATAAACATTAGAACATTTTAACCATATTATTTCCTTTGTCATGTTTTCATAACAATTTAGGAAACACTTATTTCTCTTTTTCTTGATGTCATGATTGGTCGAATATGTTGATATTATTATAATCTTGACTAAATTTGCAGGGTGTTACAAAAACCATGTTTTATCTTGAATTTTATTTTTCAAGCGTCCTCCCTCATATAGAAAAAATGGTACATGGATTTGAGTTCCAAATTTTTGAAGTAATTAGAATTCTTAAGTTAGTTGAACAATTCATCGATTTGTGGAAGTGGATTTCATATCTTTATGGGAATCTTATTTAAGAGTCTATAGATAGTGCATATTCTATAAAAGCCATTTGTTTTTATACCATCACAATGAATGATCCAATTTTTTATGTTCTTGAGTGAATGACCCCTTTTTTGAACAAATATTTTATTTCTTTATTTCATTATCCTCTACAAGATAAACCTTATACAAACCATTGTTAGGTAAAGGGAATTCACACAATAAGTAAATTTTATGTTGTACTTCCTTTTTGGAAGAAAAACCTTAGGATTTTTTTAACATATATTGAATATATTATAGAAAAACATCTGAATATTTCAATACTTTTTAGAAGAATAAATATCACTAGTTTGTATCCCATCCTCTTGTTTACCTTTGAAAAATAAAACAAATTTTCTTATTATCTAAATGATCATATTCTCTTGGTTAACACTACCAAGGGAATTTGGCTTTTGATTTAGTGCACCTCAATGATGTATTTGATCTCATACTTTAACCATATTTATTTAGTATCCCTCATTTCTAAGATTGATATAATAAGGACTCTCAAATGCCACCTCAAATGCATCAAGTGGAATCACATATGTTTCTACATCATGAATGTATTATGGGTTAATCCTATATTTAATTATACATTAATTACTTATTTTTACACCCTAAAAGTATTATGTGAGTAGGATGTAAAATATGTCATAGGTAGAATATTATTAATAGATCAATCCATAGTAACCATACAATCTAGAATACAACTATTAATATGGTAAATAATTATAGAGTGTTGTAACAATAGTCTAAAACACAATAAGGGATGAAAAATTAGGTACAAAGAGATGTACATAATTGTTCTAGTCTTATAAACCAGATGAAAAGGTTTATATAAACATATAAGTTCTTTGTTCCTGATATTGTGTATAGAAATTTGTCTTGCACATAACTCGTATATATCATGTTGGGTTGTAGTACATACAAGTCCTTCTTTGTACTATTTTGAAATTGAAAATGATGGATCTTTGTAGTTTTACTTTCTTTTCGTTGGTATAAAAATGGTTGGAATTTTATTTCACTATGGATGACATACCTTTAGCACCACCTATATAGACTTGTAAAAATAGAAAACCCTAGATACCAATAGAAAAATTCATCAAATTATTTGATAAAAAGGGATAAATCCATGTGTGGGTGAGGTTGGACTAACCACGGAGGTCAACTCCTATTGAACCAATCTAGGCGTTGAACTACATCTCCTCAAGAAGGAGTAAACCTCATATATTCATCCTAGTGTTTGGTGTTGTTGACATAAAACCTAACACAATTGTGGGTCTTATAAGTTTGTATATCCTAGCTAGAGCTAACATCACCAAGAAGGGTATCTCTCTCTTGTACAAAATAAGTATTTATCCTTTATTAAACATGAATAAACATAATACTTGACACATGAATGGTTAAAAACACTAATGTCACATATATATTGATCTCAATTACATAGAATTCAAAAATATATGTTCGAATTTATTATATTTATATCTCTCACTTCTTATATTGATTCTTCTCATCCATTTTCATGATATATTGATTCATCTTATCTATTTTTGTGATATTATCTCCCCCTCATTTTACATCATTATATAGCCTTTAAAAGGTAAAGGTTATGCATTTTAACTCTTAATGACTCTTGGTAACCATTTATTAATATGTATTTACATTCTTAACTACTAATTAGTGGATATTTATGTATATATGATAGTTTTTTTATGTACTTTATTTGTGTAAACTATTATATAGTCTTCATTGTGACTTCCATGACCAACTATAATACTCATATAAATGCCACCAACATCATTAAGTAGTGTCATACTATGAAGAAACATGTCAACAAGTGAAATTATTCTATGCTAGCCTTCCTCATCCCTTCTAGGTGCCCTTGCCCTCTTTTTACTTTACTCACACTTTTGGTTCCTTTCTAGCCATTTGAGCATATTATCTTCTAGTAGTCGACCCTTTTGGGGTTGGTTATGAAATCCAAGCAAGGGAATCATATAAATATAAAGTTATGTGATCATAATAATGGACCAAGAACTAAGCATTACCTATCACCACCTAATATTACATCCATCAAAGAAATATAAGAGCTCTATTGCATCCATATAGATCCATCACAAGGAAAACAAGGGTTAGTTTTCTGCATCACATTTTAAAGGAGGGAAGTTCATTCTATTCCATACACACATTTATTACATTCTACATCTAGCTACTTGCTCACTATTCCAATTGTGACTAGAACAAGAGAAACCTAGGGCACAATTCCACACACAAACACATAGAACTACATTAGGTCCGAGATGTATTGTAATGGTTAGTCGTAAGTTCATAATTGTGAAAGTTATAGATAGTTAAAACCCTCATTATGCATCTTTCTTTTTGGGATTTTATTTCTATTTGAGGTTTTTACAGGTTCATTCTTTATTGTGGGTTTACAAAGAACTTTGATAATGCTAGTGTAATCTTAGAGTGATCAAAGGTGAACATATTATGAAACCTTATAGGAGGTTTAATGAGAATTTCCATAGATCGAGGCACCTAGAAATATTCCTAGGGAACCCCATTCCTTCTCCAGAACCCCAAGATAGCATGTTCCTCCAATTTTACATTTGTTTGAGCTTCGGTGTGGCAGTCAATGCTTCATATTTTTCAGTTTTCCCACTCTTTGTATTATCTAGAACTCTATGAATAAGCTAAGCCTCTCTACCCTCTCCTTGCAATTAGAGTTTCATTATTTATTTCTTAGTTTACTTGAGTATATTTATTGTACTTAATTTATTATTCATTTACTGCAATATTTCATTCATATTAGTCATAATATTTCATATTTTGTATAATCATTTTGGGGAACCTGACCTTCAAAACCACCTTCCGCTTAGATATCTTATCCTCTTATTACTATGGATCAATCTTCTTAAGAATTTATAGAAGCCCATCTTAAAGCCCTTATTGATCATATTTCAAAGCATCCCTAATATCTAGACTTACTTGATATGTTTCTCGTGAGGATGTCACTACTATTGTGAAGCTTACTCGCTTATGTTTCCTTTCCCACCTCGGTTACCACACTTCTTCCTAAAACCACTATCCCCATTTTAGTTCCTAGTCCCATCAATCACTTCACCCCACCACTTGCTTCTCACATATGACAAGTATCTTCTTATCACTCAAGATCTAGCCTCTCTTTGCAAGACCTCCAAATATAAATCCACCAATTATAACAAACTAATTCTGTAATTCCCACTAAAACAACCCACTTGAGACCCAAGAAACAACCTAGGATTAGTTAGGAAAATTATGGAATAATTTATTTTTGTTTAAAGGAGTCTACTACCAGGTTACAAGGCAACAACTGCCACTAACAGATTCCGAACAATTCAAATTCACTAGAACATACTTTTCCTTTATTAACAATTATTAGAGGTCACAAGGTCCAAAATTTAGGGTTAGAAGTTTCAATTAGGTTCAGAGGGTAAATTATCACCATACCCACTCTCTAATAGGCTTAGAGTTTCAACTTTATTTTTATCACACTTAATACATTCAAAATTTCCCTAAATCATTCCCATTGGATAGGAAATTTCCTCACCTTTCCAATGATATAAAGAAGTCCTCCTAACTCCTTATAAAACTCAAGTTATGGGCCGACGGGCCTTGGGGTGAAAATTTTCCCCAAAAGCGGGCTTCATGGGCCCAGGGATGAAATTTTTCCCAAAAGGCGAGTTGGCAGGCCGTGGGGAGATATTTTGAAATTTTCCTGCGTGGGGGTAAAACCCACTTTTTTTCCCACGCTTCCACAGTCCACCAGGACATGTTGTGCCCTCCAAGCCAAAGCAGGGAAAAATGAGGGAAGGGCGGGGCGGTAGAGAAGTTTGAGAAAATTCGCGAGGGTGAAAGGGATAAGTCGCATGCATGGGCCCGTGCATCTGCAGAAAGGATTTTTCCAAGGTAAGGGCAGGAGTGCGGGGCCGCAGAGGTAGTTACAATTTTTTTCCAAAAAAACAAATTTTCAAAAAGGATAAAGTTTCAAGAGTTCCGCCCCTCCGCTGTGCCACGTGGTAGTACCCGATTGGATGCGGGATTGTGGGCCAGCGGAGGAAATTAAGAAAAATTTCCAATTTTTTTAAAAACCACCAAGGAAGAAAATGGTGCCATGCCTCCATCGTTGCCTCATGAGGCCACGTGACAGCTTCTGATTGGTTGCAGAGCCGAAGAAGAAAATTTTAAAAATTTTCCCAAATTTTTTTCTAAGTCCCAAGGGAAAATTTCGGGCCGCGGGCCTGCCAAGAAAATTTTCCCAAAATTTAATGCCAAGTGAAGAAAACTTCAAAAGGCCATAAATTTTGATAGAAATCTCAGTTTTGGGAAAACAAGGACTTTATGGAAAGCTCTCGACGCCCTCTTTGCACAAGAATAATTAATTTTAGATTTTGATAAAGTTTAAGGGGTCAATTTTAAGAAAACGTTACTCAGAGGATTTTTAAAAGCAAACTCGTAAAGTTTAACTTATAAATTTTGTTCAATTTGATCTTCTCCTTCACTCAACATGCCAAATAGACATGGAGAATTATTCTAAGAAGGATTTAGGATGCATTTTGAGGTTAATTTTTCTTGATTGATTTCCAATTTGAATTATTACAACTTTTGACAGCAAAGATAATGTTTGGGCCCGATTTTGTAATGTTTTAAATTATTTCCTTAAGTGTTTTTTGTCAAATTGAGTTCATTGATATCATAACATGCTAAATTTTAATGTTTCAATGTTGATTATTGTTTGCAGGTTTGAACTGTGCATTTTAGAGAAGTATTTGCCAGTTTTAAAATTTAAAACAAAGATCAATTTTCTAAAGGATCTGGATATCATTTTTTTCATCTTCCAAATATGAAAATTCATTTCTCTTCTAGTCTAATACATTTAGTGGATTCAAATCAAACTATTCTAGACCCAAAATGCAATTCTGATTTCCAATTTTACACATTTCCAAAAGAGACAAAATGCTGTATTTTTCTCACACACATTTCTTCCTTTCAAATAGAGATTCCAAAACATTGATATAATCAGTTTCAATTTAACAATGCAATTTGGGAAAATCATTTCATTCATTCATTGATTTCCAAAGGTAATTTTACAACTTCTTTCTTTTATTCCTTCCAAAATCATTTATTAATTACATAGCAGAATATTACATTTTCTTTCACATTCTTTCAAAGAAAAAATAGAGTCTGTCTCTTTTCATTTCACTTTACAAATTTCATAATCCATACAACATCTTTCCATTTCCAAAACATTTACAATTTCATCCACTTCAAAGTGGGAAAGGTTACAAAAGAATTTATTTCACAAGGGACTGTCAAACTGTCTTTCTCCTCTACTCTAGAACAACAACATGCAAAGTTCCCTTTTCTTCCAATTTGATCACAACAAAAGTGGGGGAAAGGCAACGCTCTCCACCCAACCAAGACATCCAATGAAGAGGAGAATCCATCCTTCTTCATTGGCCCCTAAGCCCCAACCACAATGCAATAAGAAATATATTTCAACTCATGGAAACAACAGCTTCCACAAACACACAACATTCTTTCAACATGCACATTTCAAATTAAAAACACAGTCCATATCAAAACAACAGTTTTGCAACTGCATTGAAACATCACACAAAACTCAGGCTTCACCATGTAAGCCAAAGGAGAAATAACTATGGGGGAAGTTGCTTATGCCTCCCAATGGGAATTGGGCATCCACTTGTAACAAACCACCAATATAAACATCTCCCATATATCCTTATGCCCCCACAAGTAAGAAATGCAAGCTATTTCTTTTCCATGGTGGATCCCAAACCCAAAATCCCTCCATAATAAATTTAATGCCACTGGCATTCCCTTATCCCCCTCAATGATTCCGCATAGCCTTCTCCTACACCATTCCTAGGTAGTCTACCCACAACCCACAACAAAACATACCAGCATTTACATATTCATAAAAGGGAAAAGAAGAGTCTTTCCAAGAGCCAATCTCTTACCTCTCCATGATGGAGTTTGTTCCAAGTTCAAAACAACAAGGTCCTTCCAATGCAAGAAATCCCAAAAATCAACTCAATACAAGCATGCAACAGTCCTCCTAAAACTTCTCCAAGCAAGAGCTCCCAAACAACAAGAAAATTTGCCCCCAAGGAAGCATTCCAAAATTTCAACAACCCAAAACAAAGCAAAGAGTTCAAATTTTATGGAGGAGGGAAGATAAGAGGATGAGGTGGATCCATGTAGGATGCCACATCACACATCCTCAACTCCAACACAAAAGTCAAATTTCATACTCCAATGCACCATAAAGAGGTGGGTGAATAATATGAAAAATAAACTTACACACTCCAAAATCCCACACCCCAAAGTACTGCAAATTTAAAACATGAAGAAAGTGCAATTAAAACATGCAACTTGATTTTTAAAAATGCATTAAACGGGTCTAAAATCAACCCTCTAACCATATGTATGGTTGGTAAATAACATTAAGATATATGGGACAAATTTTACTTGTCCTACAAGCCTCCAAAAACAACCTCCAAGGAAAATTCGAATTTCCAAGGAGGTGGAGTGTTTCATACTCCAAAATCTGACTTACACAACTCTTACACATACTTACACATCACTTACATATTTAATACAAAAGCCAACAACTTCTATAATTACTTTCTTATATCCCAAATTTGATTGATTTATTTATTTTAACAATATGATTACTCACATTAATTCTCCACAATTAAAAGAATAATAAAAGGGGTAAATGCATCACAAAATAAACACATGCAAACAATAATAAAAGAAAACACATTAATAAAATACACAAAGCCCTTGGTCACATTCAAAGGTAATCCCCCCCATGGGAATCCCTAACAAGACAACACACACACAAAACATGTTGCCATGGTGACCTTGTTGAATTCATCTAGAATTCTAATGTGGTTGGTCTCCAATCCCCCAATGTTTGTTGTGATATTTTAACCTGCAAAACACAAATACCTCCTTCATCCTCATGGCCATATCAGAACATCCAACATGATATAAATATAATCACAAAATCATCTATACATATGAATCACAACAACATCAAGGAAATCAACAATTTCACTTACAATTTATATCAACAACTATATCATCATCATATGATGTCCATTTTCTAGGTCTACTCACAATATCCAAAATCACATGTCCAAACAACATTCAAAATATATCCATGTCAAATAGTATATCATCATCCACATATGAAGTGTCTCTAATAATCATCATGCATCATAACTAAATCAAGATCAACAATAATCTATGATCCAACATCTAACATTATACTAAATAAAAACTATAATAATGTCCATAATGTAATCAACAGTATCAAAAGGTGTCAAAGGGAAGTGGGCACTACAAATTCTCGTGCACCTCAATCTTTGATTCCACTCTCTAACGGCACACTCCATTTACACCTGCCATATGTACTTATTCACTCCCACCTAATTTTTTCATCCATAAGCTGCCCATTTTAAATGTCCATGGTGACCCACAAGAGCATCTCTGACGCATTCCATGTGGCCTATCTAGATTTTGTGGAGGATCACATTATTCTAACTAATTTCTTCCCTCATAATCTTCTTTATTATGTGATGTGTTGGTTCTATGACCTACCTATTCAATCAGTAACATATTTCACGCATCTAGATGATGATTTTATCACTCACTTTTCTATCAACATCAGCTCCAAGATCTCCTTTACGTTACTCGCATGCCTTAAGGAGGGATTTGACAAACACTTAGAGGACTATGTTTTTCCATACAAATATAAATTAGCTAAGATGTAAAATGTGTTGGAGGAATCTAATATTCAAGACTTATTCATTCATATTCTATCAGCACCTCTCAAGGAGAGTGTTCTCTTTGAGACATCTCCCTCATTCGATCAACTATGTCATACTCTTAAGTTGTATGAAACAACTTTCTTATCTGTAGGAAAATTTGAATATAAAGAACACGCATCATCTTCTACACATTTTCCAAGTAAGTCAACATTTAAACCATCAACCACCAAACCAACTGACACAAAAATTACTATCAATGCAGTATCCACCACCAGAGAGCTTCAATCACAACCACCCCGGTGTACATACATGAAGTTAATTGTCCTTCACATATTTTTCTTCCACAAATTATCAAAATTAATATCATCACACTTCCTCCTCCACTCAAATTATATCCATCTCATCCAAAATGTCATAATTATGATGAAAAATTCCATTGTGACTATCATCAATGCATAGGGAATTCTACATATCATTGTTTCAAACTTTAAAATCTCATTCAAGATTTTATCAACAATAATAAAATTGACCTTCTAGATCCTATGTTTTTTGTTCCTACTAATGACCATCATAAGCTCAAGATATTTAAAAGTTCACTTCCAAAACATGACAAGAATTTGAATGACTCTTCAACTAATCATACATATCATGCAATGCCTCCTCCTATATCAGGGAATCTTGATTTCTTAGTTGTTAATACAAATATGTCTCTTATAATAATTTCTTTCTCCACCAGGATTATCATGAAATTTTTTATTCTAATCACTTACATAGTAGTGCCTCTATTGGATATATCCCTATCAATAACACCAAGTTTGATCCATTATGGCGCATTAGCGTGTGATCTATTCTACTCTTTGCTATCGGCTATCCACTTTCATAAATTCCATATCCGATGAATAATTTATATGGTGTTTTTAAGCTTCACGTTATAGTCGGTCCTCTTACTATGCTGGTACCCTTCCTTGTGGGATAACTACTAGAGAGATGTGGCATAATCTTAGGCCCCAATTAGTTCTGTAGATCGAAGTCTATCATCTCCATGAATCATTTGTGTCTAAAAATCATTCACAATAATCAATTCATTTCCATCATTGGTGTTCCTCCATCTACTCCATATTTGTAATCCCCTCTCATAGTTACCAATGCATCACTTTGTCAATATAGTAGTCATGACCTCTAGAAATGAAAGCACAGTCTACTCCTAGCTCACCTACTCACACACAACCTACATAGTCTTATCACTCTACTAGTTTAGTACATCGGTATAGGACCATTGTTAGGACATCTCCTACATCTAGTTGCAAGTCACCACCATGTTTTATTCCACATAAGTGTCCATCTCCACCACGTTATACTTCACCTAGGTTGCCATCACCTACACATTTATTTACCCCAAGATGCCCACAATATACTAATCAATTGCATGCATATATACTTCACTCACTTCCACAACTTCTATCTCATATACCACCAATCTTAAGAGATAATCACATACCTTCGTCTCCACTAGCATCAAGTGTACTTTTATCAGATAGTGCACTCACCATCACACACTTGGATGGCATCACACTTATTCTATCCCCCTATAACATCAACATGAGTCTTATAATATCATCACATCACACATAGATATTTACACACAATATATACACCAAAGATTTCCATTTCCCGGTGACGCACTATTTTGCTACGGTTCACACATGATTGTTGAGGGCATTATACAAACATGAACCTCACACATTCCACACTATACACACCACACATTATCATACACCTAACCATATCACACATTTTACACTAGACACATTTACCATATATATCTATAGTATTGCTTAGTCACACTACACATTACACATCTCACACAACACATTTTCTACACATTTGACATTCTCTTATTACATCATCTATCACACATTTTTCCTCTTACTCATCATACAAATTCACACTACATTTTTCTTACATCTACTTTTATGCATTGCACTCAATACTTGACGATGCACTCTAGTCCCACAGTCCATACTCAATTGTTGAGGGTATACATATCAAATGGACCTCATCAATATTGGATGTTAAAAATTTGATTATCTTATCATGTGGCATCCCTAGCTAGTACCTTACTCAATTATATCATGATATACACTTTATGCTAAATCATCACCCCTTTCTAGCTTTCCTATTCATTCACCTCGTGATATACACTTTAGGCTAAATCATCACCTCATTCTACAACCTCATGATTACTCATCCATATGTCACATTCAATATCATCTACAAATCATCATTCTATAATCATCTTAGTTCATCAACTCTCATCAACTCTTACTAACACACAAAAACACATTATACAACCCATTTCTTGATGACACTCTTATTTATGGTCCATTCTTGATCAAGCTATGGGGCATAAATAAATGAACCTCATTGAATACATACACATAAACTTGGGGGAACATTGCCCCTATAATTCACATCACATTCCATTCTATCTCATCCACAACATACCGCATATTTTGGTTTCATTTATTATTTCTTACTTATACTTTTACATGTTCACTTTATTACGCATGCTAGATAGATATCTCATATGTCATTATCTTTATCATACACACATGTGCATTCACTTTCCTTTCTAGTTATGATCACGAAAAATATAGATCTATTCCATGCAACATGGATGTTCAGCAGTAGTACCTAGTACTTAATCCCACAGAGGCTCCCAAGGGCATCCTCTTTCATATATTACAGTGTTATTGTTTCATTTTGTTTCATAACACACTACATTGTCTCGATCATACACGTTTTGACATACTTTTTATCTTTCTAACATACTAACAAGTGCTTCATGTGCAATTTTTTTAAGCAGAATATTTGTTTCCATGGTTATCTGATACACTATTTTCCTTTGCTTGTAATTGTTTACGGGCTTTTCCCTATGTCTTACTTATTCTCTGATTGCTTGCATTCATTATGGCCTTGATTGTCTTGTGACATCATGAGTAATATCCAATGTTTACAGCCCACTTTTCATGGTGTACTTTGTCTTCTTCTTATGTCTTAGATTCGACCTTGTCCCCGTAGCTTACATTTCATATTATACATGAGTCTTTATCTTTTCTTGTACTAACACTCATTTTTCCTAGCCACATGTTTGTGTGTGCCTTGGTTTATACCAAGCACATTGTTATGTTTATGGAGCCTATTTTCATGTTAGAGTGTGATACACCTTCTATGTGTTACACTTTGGTACTTTTACGGTGGTCCCACTCGCCACAGCTGAGCGGGTCAGGGGGTTCGGGGCGAAGCCCCCAAAGAAAATTTTCATGGGTGGTTTATTAACCCATGGGTAATGGGTAACCATTATGGGCTATTTTTGGGCCCATTGTTTTTCGGTACCCATTGTTTTGATACCCATGGTTTTTTCCCATTGTTTTGATACCCACGGTTTTTTGCCCATGGTTTTGATACCCACAGTTTTGTATCAAACTACTTAAGAAATTATCTATTTATATGGTCTTATGCATATGATAGATATATACAAGCAAATGTATTGTAAATGTGCTTTGAATTTGGGTGTGAATTCTGTAGAGTTTGTTGAGCATAGCTCCAAATGGATCTAGGTATTGTATTGAGAGAGTGGAGGCTTGTAATAAAATCTGAGCAAGTGATTCTTGGTGGATGTAGCCCAAATTGGGTGAACCACGTTAAATCTTGTCTCTCTGTGTTGTGTTATTTATTCTACACTTTTATTTGAGATCTGTAATATTTTCTGCATATTAGTTTCTACTGTTGCAATTTTGTAAGGGATTATTCCACATATTTTATCTCTTATTTCCCTAACAATTGGTATCAGAGCTTGGTTTGGTTTGCTAAAGTGTTGAATCGCAGGGAAAGTTTTTAGCTTGAGTGGGAGCTATGGTAGATGATGGAAGATCTAGGGTTGATAAATTCAACGGGCAGAATTTTAGTCTTTGGAAGATGCAAATGGACGATTACCTTTATCGTAGGATATTTATTAGGAAGTTGTATGAAAAACCCTCTCGCATCTAATAAGATATTTTTGATGAAAAATTTGTTTAATATGAAGATGTCTCGAGAATGGTTCAAGAAAGAAATCATCTAAATGATTTTTATATGGTTGTAAATATGCTAGCTTTGGTTACAATAGAATTTGATGAAGAAGTTAGGGCTTTATTAGTTCTCAGTGCTCTTTACCCGAGAGTTGGAATACCCTGTAATGGCGGTAAGCAACTCGGTTCCCGCTAACTCAAAGTTGAAGTTTGAGGATGTCAGTAGGGGTGATTCTAAGTGAGGAAATGTGAAGAAAAATCTCGGGTGAATTTTCTACTTCAGTGGAATGCTTTGACAAAGGGGAAACTAGAGGGAGACAAAAGAATAGAGGAAACCATGGAAAATCAAAGGATCAGGAAATGTCAAAATCCAAAAGTAAGATAGTATGCAGGCACTGTGGAAAGTCTAGGCATGCAAAGAAGGACTGTTGGGAGCTTTGGGACAAGAAGAAACAATAGGAAGAAAATAAGGAGGCAAATGTGGCATCGAGTAATGTATGTCAAGATGCATTAATTCTTTCTTTGCATAATATTATTGAATCTTGGGTTTTAGATTCAGGGGCTTCTTTTCATGCTACTCCACATAGGCATTATTTTGTTGATTATGTTCAAGGGGATTTTGGGCATGTTTTTCTTGGTGATGATGAGCCTTGCAGCAAAGATAGTTGAAAAGGTTCTATTCAGATTAAGATGCAGAATGGGAATACATGGCTATTGAAGGATGTCAGACGTGCCTACATTAAGGAGAAATTTGATATTGGTGAGGTAATTAGGAAGTGATGGTTGTACTGTGATATTTACAAATGACTCTTGAAAGGTTACCAAGGGTGCTCTTGTGGTGGCAAGAGGTAAGAAGGTTGGAACCTTATATTTAACCATTGATAGTACTAATGATTGTAATCTTGTGGCTTTAGATGCAAATACAACATTATGGCACTATAGGCTCGGTCATATGAGCCATAAGGGCATGAACATCATAAAGAAGAATTTTCCTGGATATATAGAAATAGGTTTGGATTTATGTGAGAACTGCATATATGGGAAATCAAGTGAGTAAGTTTTCTCAAGGTTGGACCTACGAAGAAAGAGAGTAAGTTAGAGCTGGTACATTCTGATATGTGGGGGCCGGCTCAGGTATCATCTCTTGGGGCTCAAGTTATTATGTTACTTTTATTGATGATGCAACAAGGAAAGTTTGGGTTTATTGTATTAGAAACAAATCTGATGTATTTGATACTTTTGTTAAATGGAAAGCCTTGGTAGAGAATGAAACAAGTCTTAAGTTAAAATGTCTTAGATCAGATAATGGAGGGGAGTATTGCAACAATGAATTTGATGATTATTGTTCTAAGAATGGAATCCACAGAAAAAAAAGGTTCCAAGAACCCCGCAGAGAATGGGGTATTAGAAAGGATCAACGAACAATAATAGAACGTACTAGAGCATGAGGATACATGCAAGACTACCTCTTTATTTTTGGGTAGAAGCGGTGAGCACAACTATGTACTTGATAAATGCAGGACCCTCATGTGCCTGGATGGAGGCATACCCGAGGAGGCTTGGTACGATAAGAAAGTTGATTACTCATTTCTTAGAGTCTTTGGATGTGAGGTGATTGTTCATATTGACAAGGATGATAGGACCAAACTAGAGGCTAAATTAGAAAATGCACTTTTATTGGTTATGGTGGTGATGACTTTGGATTTAAATGTTAGAGTATTAAGGACAAGAAAATCATTCACCTAGGGATGTGGTCTTTAATGAGAAAGTCATGTATAAGCAACAAATTGCAGGAAAACAGGGAAGAATCCAAGAAAGCATATGTAGTGGGAAAGGATCTTCCTGATGGGACAAAGTGACCCATGAATCAGCTTTAGGAACCTACTCAACAGAACCCCAAACTCCTACAAAGAGGAAGTCTTCTAGGGTAAGAAAAGAACCTAAATTTTTTTCTCCTTCTCTTAATTATTTATTACTCACTAATAGTGGAGAGCTAGAGAGATTTGATGAAGCAATGTAGGTAGATGCCAAGAAGAAGTGGGAGCAAGCCATGGATGAGGAGCATAAGTCTCTCATGGAGAACCAAACTTGGGATTTGGTGAAGCTACCTAAGGCAAAAGATCATCACAGAACAAGTGGGTGTATAGAGTTAAAGATGAAGGAGGAAAAAAAAGATATAAGGCCTAGTTGGTGGTCAAGGGGTTTGCACATAAACAAGGTATAGATTTTGATGAGATTTTTTCTCCTGTAGTAAAAATGACTTCTATCAAAACTATTCTTGGAATAGTGGTAGCAGAAGACTTGCACTTAGAACAGTTAGATGTAAAGACTACATTTATCCATGGTGATTTGGAGGAGGAGCTATATATGCAATAAATGTAAGGATATGCAAATAAAGGTAAAGAGGAGATGGTGTGCAAACCAAGAAGAGCTTATATGGCCTGAAACAAGCTCCACGTCAATGGTATAAGAAGTTTGATAGCTTCATGATGGAGCAAGGTTATATTAGATGTCATTCTGACCATTGCGTGTATACAAAGAAATTTGAGGATGGAAGTTATATTATCATGTGTTTATATGCTGGATGACATGTTGGTCAGTAGGTAAAAACATGTAGGAAATAAAAGTACTCAAGAAACAACTAAGTGAATCCTTTGTTATGAAGGTTTTGGGGGTATACAGACAAATCCTTGGTATGAGGATAACTCGGGATAGGAAGGAACGGAAGCTGACTTTATCTTAGGAAGAGTACATTAAGAAGGTATTGGATAGGTTTAACATGTAGGATGCTAAACCGGTTGGGACTCCTTTGGCAGGCCATTTTAAGTTATCAAAGGAGCAGTGTCCCAAGACAGAGCAGGAAAGAAACCAGATGTCCAAGGTACCTTACTCATTAGTGGTTGGCGTTTTATGTATGATATGGTGTGCACTAGGCCTGATATTGCCCATGCAGTGGGAGTTATGAGTAGATTTATGAGTGATCCAGGTAAAGAGCATTGGCAAGCAGTAAAGTGGATCCTTTGGTATTTGAGAGGGACCATGGGGATAGTTTTGTGCTATAGTGGATCAGACACCACTTTACGTGGTTATGTAGATTTAGACATGGCTAGAGATGTTGACAATAGGAGGAGCATGATAGGTTATATTTACACTGTAGGTGGGACAGCAGTGAGCTGGATTTCATGACTACAGAAGCTGGTGGCTTTATCAACCACGAGGCTGAGTATGTTGCTACCACAGAGGAAAGCAAAGAGATGATTTGGTTACAACAATTACTTGAGGAGTTGGGGCATAAGAAGAAGGAATGTAAGTTGCATAGTGATAGTCAGAGTGCTATACACCTAGCTAAGAACTCTACTTTCCACTCCAGGATGAAGCATATATAGTTGAGATATCACTTCATCAGGACAACTTTGGAAGAAGATAAGTTGAAGTTGGAGAAGATTCATACCAGTCAGAATCCTACAGACATGATGACCAAGGTGGTCACAAGGGATAAACTAAAGCTATGTTCAACTTTGGTTGGCCTTTGCGGATGATAGTGAAGGGTTGAGAAGCTTGCTCAGTGGAAATCAATCTCCAAGTGGGAGATTGTTATGTTTGTGGAGCCTATTTTCATGTTAGAGTGTGGTACACCTTCTATGTGTTACACTCGGTATTTTTACGGTGGTCCCGCTCGCCGGTGAGTGGGTCAAGGGGGTTCGGGGGTAAAGCCCCAAGAAAATTTTCATGGGTGGTTTATTAACCTATGTGTAATGGTAACATTATGGGCTGTTTTTGGGCCCATGGTTTTTTGGTACTCATTCTTTTGATACCCACGGTTTTTTCCCATTGTTCGATACCCATGGTTTTTCGCCCATGGTTTTGATACCCACGGTTTTGTATCAAACTACTTAAGCAATTGTCTATTTATATGGTCTTATGCATATGATAGATATATACAAGCAAATGTATTGCAGATGTGCTTTGAATTTGGGTGTGAATTCTATAGGAGTTTGTTAAGCATAGCTCCAAATGGATTTGGGTATTGTATTGAGAGAGTGGAGGCTTGTAATAAAAGCTGAGAGCAAGTGATTCTTGGTGGACATAGCCCAAGTTGGGTGAACCACATTAAATCTTGTCTCTATGTGTTGTGTTATTTATTTTGCACTTTTATTTGAGATCTCAGTAATATTTTCTGCATATTAGTTTCTACTATTGCGATTCTATAAGGGATTATTCAAAGATATTTTATCTCTTATTTCCTAACACACATTCCTTTCCCCCTACAAGTTGTAGTTTAAGCATAAATTTCTATCCTCTTTTGGGATGCATACTCCTTCAACAACATCACACATACCCTAAATGAGGGGGCATTATTTGGGTGAATCGTTCTGCCCATACAAAATTATACATAGCACAATACTTGGTATAACACAACTTTCGTTTCAGAAATGGATCTGAATAAAACTTGGGTCCTTAGCATAGCGGCCTTTCTTAGATGCCCGAAACCGGGGGTAATATAGTGGCCTTTTATGATACCTGAAACTAGTGGAAGTTATATATTGATTGGTATTTTAACATAGTCTACGTAACTCCATACACATTAGATTTTATAGGGAAGATAGTACTTACCACATGCGTTTATAAACACCATCTACAATGGTGTTATTCATAGCGGGAATCGCTTAAAGGTTAGAGGATGACACTAGACTATTCTCCCTATACTTCTTCTAATATACTAGTGTGAGAATGCTTAAAAAATTTACATGTTGAGATCATTTACAAAATCCTTTCTACACCCCTTTCCTCATTATGGATCAAGTGCACATATTCCTTTTTCACACTTTCAAAATTTTTACATACTTTCCTTAGACACCTTTCTCATATACATGCATATTTGACTACTTATCAGCTTCTCTTTTACAAGTCCATCCATATGGGAAGTGGTAGTCAACACTAACAATGACATCATCACAATAAAAACATCGACATCAACAACAAGTACATCACGACATATACACATGTGTTTCCATCATAGTTTCATTCTCAACACTTTTTTCACTTTATCCTCCTTAGCATACACACTTCACATTTTATTTACCACTCCATGCTTTTTCTAGTCCCTCGACATGCTTACATAATCAATCTACATGGTTATCAGGTATGCATCTCTATCTACTTTATGTTACTGAGCTTTCCACTCACCAACATAAAGTGGGGGAAAATGTAGACATAAAATCATGCACTTTGGGTAATTATCTAGTCCTAATCACATATTATCATTCATATAATTCCTAAGTAAGAAGAGTACTAATCAACCCATGTATTTAGCCACCTTTCTTTTCTTTATGTTGTTACATTTAGTTTTACACCCTTACTTACTCGATCTTCCTTTTTACTCTTTGTAATTTGTCATCCTGGACCCTAGTATTAGGCACCCATGTCCTCTTTGTACTTTACTCACACTTTTTGGTCCTTTCTATCTGTTTGAGAATCTATGTTTTTGGTAGCCAACCATTTCAGGATTAATTACAAAATCCAAGTAAGGGAATCATATATATATATATATATATAGTTGTGTGATCATAATAAGGACCAAACACTAATCGTTATCTATCACCACCTAAGATTGCATCCATTAAAGGCATCTAAGACGTCCATTACATCTAGCTAGCTCCATCACAAGGGACACAAGGGATATTTTTCTGCATCACACTTCATAGGAGGGAAGTTCATTTTATTCCATGCACACATTTATTACATTCTACATATAGTTACTTGCTCGTTATTCCAAGTATGAATGGCACAAGAGAAACCTAGGGCACAATTCCATGCACACACAAAACTACATTGGGTATGAGATGTAGTATATCACTCAATCATAAGATCACCATTGTGACACTGAGAGGAAAATCTAACCCCTCAGTTTGCATCTTTATTTTTTGGGATTTGATGTTTATTTGAGGGTTTTGTAGGTTAATTCTTCATTGTAGGTTTACAACGACCTCGGTGATCCTAGTGTGACCTTAGAGTGATCAAAGGCGATTAAATGTGAACATATTATGACACCTTAGATGACACTTTCTCTCGAGCATTTTCACAAACTCAAGTGACCATAAACATGCCTAGGGTGCCCACAAATGCCACTATCCCTCAACAGGAACCCTAGTCTAGTCTATTTCTCTAGTTCTGAATTTTATGAGCTTCGGTGTGATGGTCAGTGCTTCATATTTTTCAATTTTCCCACTCTATGCATTGTCTAGAACTTTGTGAATCAGCTAATCCTATCTACCCTCTCCTTAAAATTAGCGTTTCATTATTTATTGCTTATTTTACTTGGTATAGTATATTTACTGTACTTAATTTATTATTAATTTACTACAATATTACATTTAGATTAGGCATTATATTTCATATTTTACATAATCAAGGAGTTACAATTCTAGAACAACATATAACTCCCATATGAGAATGACAAGTATGAAAAATTCTATGATGAAATTTTTCATATGTAATAAAGCTATGACACACCTAAATGAGATGAATCATCATGTGTTAGGTAGAAAATTCCCAATAACTAAGTAAAAGGAACAAAATATACCGCACACCAACAAAAGGCACCCAAAGCTCCCTACATTTTGAAAATACCTCTACACATTCATTATCGAAATACTACCTACAAGTTTGAAGCTTCCCACTAGGTCTAGAGGACTACTTCCCACATTTTCTAACACTAAAATTCACTCACTCAAGTATATTAGTATGGGAGATACTTAAGCTAATAATTTTAAAATGGAAGATGTCAAATTTGATTTCACTACAATTAGATATCACATGGTAGATGAAGAACAATTTATGGTTTGAGGCCTCTTCGAGTAGTATCAACATCGTGGTGCTCGAAGGTTCCCAAAAGTCAACTAGTATTTATTTTTCAAGGCTTCATCCATAGTTAGGGTTTTAAAATATTGAGTAGAGTATTTAGATACCCGCATAGTGTGATCAAAATTAACCGATAGAGAGACAAAGAGAATCATCAAAGTGGAAAACCCAAAAGTCGATCACACTTACGAGTAGGTGTAAAACCATACAAAGAGGTCAAATCTATACAAACATTCTTGTCCATCTTGTGACAAGACTACCCTAATAGATCCTCATGTTAAATTTTTAGTTGTGGGGCATGCTTAGGTTTAGATACCCATGTTTCATAATCCATATCACCCATATTTTTTTAGAATCACATGTAATCAGCTAAGTGCACTTAATCCCATGTATTTGTGAGTTTGTATTATATCATGTACATTTTTTACAAGTATTAATGTGTTATTTTGATATTGAATAGTTAATTGTGGAATTTATATGGTCATAATGACCCCCTATAGCTCTTATTCCATTAATTATTTTGATTATATTGTGAAAATTCTAATCAAACTTAAAAAGGGTGAAAACATTTGGTGAACCTATCTTCAAAATTGAGAATTGCGCCTCAAACCCTAGTTATCATAGGGTTTCATATTTTTATTGAGTATGCATCCCTAAATATGCTTTGCACAACATTTCCTAGGGTTGTATGGTTGGTTAAACCATTTGGTTCACTTTCTAAGGCTCCTAATTGCCAAGATACCTTTCGTTGCATATTTAAAGCATAAAGGCTCTATTTTAAAATTTCATTGAGGTTATTGTTATTTGTTTTCCTTAACGAAAACCTCTCTTTGTGTTCCCTAATATTTAACACACTTTTTGGAAATTCAAATTTACTATTTTTAGTAATCAAGGCATCATTGAATAATACACAATTTTTGCAAAATCCAACGGAATTTTTTTATTTCCCAAAATTAAATTCAAAATACCTCTTTTTGTTTTGTGAAATTCAAAAATAATTTTGAGATATGATCGATTTATTCATTTGAAGACTATCAATTTTTTCTCACCATAACTTTTGCGCCTTATCTCCTATGATCTTTCCACTATTAGCTGATGTAGGAGCATTATCTTTGTTAAGATAACAAGATCCCAATTGGTGTTTCAATATTCCTAAGAGGTCAGCCAAGTTCAAAATAATTCATGTTGGGAATTAGATATGTTCTTGGGTTGATTTTTAGCAATCGAGAGGTTTTTCCTCCAAAATGTAGTTTGAAAATTTGAATATTGATAAATTTGTATATGTATATAAAGTTCTCATTTATGAGAACTTATGAGTTTTTTAGGTGTCTTAGATAAGTCTTAGAGGTTTTCCAATGTAGCATGAGGTGTATTCAATTTTGGTATGTTGTTGAGTGAATGTAGGGAGGTTATGAGTTACTTCTATGTTGGCAAAAATAGTATTTTATGTTTAGATGGTTGGTTGAGAGAAAATATCAACAAGAATAATCAAAAGACTAAAATTATAAGGTTATAATCAACTGAATCACCATCGAATCAGTTAAGGGAGGTTGAGGGTTGTCTCGTCAAGAGCATAAGATATCAAAAATCAAAGGGGGAAGGTTTTTGTTGTGTGTTTGTATGTTAAGTATGTATATAAGTTTTAGTATGAATGAGTAAACAAAAGAGCTTATGAGTTTATTCATATGTTTTCGATACAATTTTTGTATGCATTTAGTAATATTTAATGATTTAATTCATGGCTTCAATAATATAATGATTTATTTAATAATATCTCTTACATACCCTACTCGTGATTAAGAATTGTGCTAGATTATGATAGAAAACTTATTGTCTAGAATGATTGGGAAATTTTCAACACATGCTTTGTGAAAGTAAAATTTGTAAGAGAATATTGTGAAGATAAAAATTTAAATTTGATTATTTAAAACCTTTTAGAAATAAATATTTCAATTTTTCTCTTTCTTAGTTCTTGAGAACCCTCTACTAGGGTTTAAAACTATATTTTGCATATCTCACACATATCTTGTTGTTTGAAGTCCAATATTATACTGAGTAGACTCACAATGGTTTAGAATGAGATAAAATTATTTAATTCAATGTTGGTCTCTCAAACATACACCTGTGTCTCGAATCTAGAAGAGCCGAGTTGTTTGATACCACAATGGAACCATCCCCAAGTTACGGGACCTTGTGTGCTTGGGACGGATCTCTAGAGAAGGCTAGTTCCTCTACTTACCTGTAATGCTACTACTACTCTTAATGTTGAAATAAAATCCTCGACTAAACATGCGAAGGGACCATGGATAGAAGGATGTGCAAAAAGGGGAAATCCTAAGATAAGGAAGGTGATAGTGCTAGGGAAAGGGTTGATCTCTCTCCACGAGTAGTAAATGAAACAAAGAGGGTGTGGGAGAAGAGGGTTAATGGCATGTGCCATAGTTCAAAATGTGGGCTCAACCTTCTAGTGTGCACAACACATGAACATGGGGACTGCAAGCACAGGAGTACGAACAACATGCCAAAAATGCAAACAGAGAGGTGAGATGCAATGAAAACAAGAAAGGGAAGAAATTTTTTCCAGAAAACATGATTTTATTGCTCAAGGATGCACGCTTAGTTACATTCATGGCAGGAGGTGAGAACACATTGTAAATACCATGCCAAGGTTTGAGACCCATGGGAAGTCGGCCACCATTTTGGCATAGTGTCGTTACAACAGAGCAAGATATCTTGTATAAAGAAGAACTCTTCTATTTATAGGAGAGAAGAGGAGGAGAAAGAGAGGGAAACTTGGATTCAAATCTTCAACCACCAAAAAAAAGTGTAAATTATTACAAAACCACTTGTAAGGCTTTCAGCTATGCTTCTCCATGTCCTGCTTTGGCATGTAGAAGAAGGAAGAAGGAAAGATGTGATTGAAAACTAGTGGTTGAGGTTGATTAGATGTGTGCATTGATGAGCTGAGATAAGTTTCCCTATTTTCTACCTACCAAATCCTACTTACATTTGAATTTGAATATTCTAACGTGTAGCTTGTGTCAGTATCTCTCTGACAAGCCTAGGCACACGCTAATCAGAGATCTATAGTAGATTATATAGCTTTCAGAAGATGTCAAAGTTTTATGGGCACGTAACACAAGTGGTGCATATGGATTGACTAAAGGATTTGGCCAACTATTCATTTTTTTCTCTTTTCTACCAGGTTTCATGCACCATTTGGTTTTCTAGATTTGGCACCTGTTGGCATGCTTTGATAGGTTGCATGTAGTACACTCAAGTCTGATAGATGACGTGGCATAGTGACTAACGCTAAATAATGCACAAGGTATGGAAGTAAGAGGCAAGCCCATAAAAGGGAAATAGAGGGAAGGCGTGCACATAATGCACATGGAAAGAAAGAAGGCATACTTGCAGAAGGAAAGTATAGAAGAAAGGTGTGTAAAGACAGGGAAAAAATTGGGTGATCGGGAGTTAAGTGTATGCAAGAGCATAAGAGGAATGCCAGGGGACTTAGAAAATTTAGAAGGAAAGTATTTAGAGGTGCATGCAAGGAGTGTGCAACAGGATAGGAAAGAAAGTAGGTGTGTAGGAGGAAGGTGTAAAGGAAAATGGAAAAGGAGATAGTAGAATGCAGAGGAACTACAATCGTGCCAAAGTGTTAAAAGAAAAATCTTGAGTGCATGCAACCTAAAATGTGAAACATTTGAGTCAGAATGAAAATTTAAGTTATCTAGATAAATAGGAGAGTTATTTGAATAACAAATTGTAGTCAATTTTTCACCCACTAAGAACAAGGGAACCTCATGTGCGCCAGCCTATCACCCAACGAGCACCGGGCGCTCACCGAGGCTTGCAAGCGGGAGCCGAGTCTCTCTTTTATGTGAGTCTAGTAGAAGGCATAGTTCATGATTCTGACTTAGTGATTTAATAGACATGAAGAGCTATAAAGCTTAGGATGGCTTCTATACCCCTTCAATCATAATAGAACCAAAGCACGCAATAGAAATAATAGAACTAAGAGTTATAAATCTACTACTATATTTAACCATTCAAGTAAGATTCAGGATTATATAAGAACAGAAGTACAATAGAAATATGCATGGTAATACAGAGAAATAGTCTTAATACATTTGTCATGGTAACCTTATCACATTCATTCATAGTGTTACTTATAAAAGATTACGTAAGGTGACCATAGTTATGCGCCATGTGTGGATCCATACATGTATTCTCACAAGACATAAATTTCATTCCCCATTACCCCATTACATCCTTACTTGAATTCTGTACCCATTTTCATCGCATAGTTCTCACAGTAATTTTACTGAGATCTCTGCTACCTCATTTCTCTCTCTCTTCTTTGCTAAGGGCACATGTATAAATAAGCCTCTGAGCTCTAACAAACTACTCTGCAGCCTCAGATATGGCCCTAAGTGTCAAGGTGTGGGTCACCCCAGGTGCATGCCTCTCCATGTAATGATTAACTTTTTGGATCTTTCTATCATAAGGTATATTCCCTCTAGGACACCCTATCACTAGGCTAGAACCTTATCCAAATGGAACACGTTCTTCATGTATTCTATCCCAAAGGCCAAAAATGGCTAAGTCCCAAATTGTTCTTTGTGCAGCACGCACGTCCTTGGTTCTCCAAGAAACCTTTTGAACTCTTCCTTTCTCACCTTCACTTGCGTGCTTCCTTCGGTCATGTGCGCCTACGTGCCCTTAAGATTTGGAAGCTAAATTAGGGGCCCAACATTACCCCGCACTTCACCTGTTCTCTACCATCGGGAACCTTCTCAAAGAATGCAATACAAAAGAATGCAAGGCATTACCTTGGAAAAGAATGGGGGGAAAGAATAAAGAAAGGGGAAGAGAAAGAATAGGGGGAAAATTTCCTAAAGAAGGAGGGGAAAGTTTTGCAGAGGTCGGCCTCTTGTGTACTCTAAGCACCGACTTCCTTCTGCGCTTTAGTGTAGATGTCACCAACCAAGGTGATCACCTCATCAAAAGTTAGCCCCTCCCCTTGTGTGGTAATGGTTTCCACCACAATCTCTAGTTCTTTAGCATGGTCTTCCAGGGCATCCATCTTCCTTGTGATGACCTTGTAGAGCTCTTTTAGCTGGGTTTTGATTGAGACACGCCAGTTCTCAATGGCCTCGGATTTATTTTCTACTTTAGATATGATCCTTTCCTACTTGACTCTATTGCCCTTATTCTTTTCTCTAAATTCCTTCAACTTGACCTCATCGCTGGCAAGCAGTATGCTTGTCACTTTGTCTTGATCTGTGCAGTGGTCATAAGCAACCCCCGTGGTTTGTAGCCATTCTTACATCAGCGAGCACCTTGTTGTATTCAGCCATGTGCGCGATGACCTTCAACTTGTCTTCTTTCTCCAAGTGTGCAACTACCTCTTCTACCGACTCTAATGCCAAGGGCTGCCTCTCCATGGTGAGGATCTCGAGTCTTTTGTCAAGTCCTCTAGCACTCCAGAAGGATCTATACTTTTACGCAGGAGGGTTAAGGTCCGGGTGCTTCATGATAATTGATTGGGAGATGAGCTCCACCTTCTTGGAAACTTCATGTACCCTGGCCTTTTCCTCCTGAAGCTCCCTCTACAGTTGAGCGCTGATTAATTTCTCAAGGCTGAGATCCTTTATTAGCTTCACCACTTCTTCCTTCCTCTTCTCCAATAGGTCCTCCAAGACTCTAACCCTATCATTTCTACCAAAGAGCCTAGCCTCAATTTCCATGGAGACTTTTTTGAGCACGTTGCACACTTTCTCATTCGATAGTTGTTGCGTGTTTACAATGGGGTTGTCCCCCTTTCCTTCAGATAGCTTCAATACCGCTCCTTGGTTAATCTCAAATTTAGGCTCATCGAGGTAGGAGTTGAATGCCCATGAAAGCATCTTCCTCGTTCACGGGTATCCACCCTCGTGGATTAAAAGACTCCATGGCACCAGCTCCTTTCCTGGGCACAATACTTTGGAAACGTGTGCGCAAAAACTTTGTTAGGGTCATCAATGTAACCCTTCATTGTTCTTCTTCTTCTTCCCCCTTCCGCGTGCTTACTTCTGTGCGCACGCCCTGGGAACAATTACCGAGAGAGTTGGGCCTTTCATGCTACTTCCACTCTTCTCCCTCTGCTCCTCCTTGAACTCACTAAGCACGAGCTCTATGCTGCACATCTCCAACTCTTCATTGTCCAAGGCATCAATTATCTTCTCTCGCCTCCCTTGTTGCCTTTTCATTCACCTCCTCTTGATTGAGCTTGGGCATATCTGGCTCCTTGGTACTAGCCCCTTCACTCCCTCTTCACCGAACACGCCTTCCTCCTTCGGTGCCTTTCCTCCTTACAAAGATGAAGGCATCATTTACATCCTCAGCTTCCTCTCCTTCTGAGTCATGGATATCAATTTTCTCTTGATCCACCTCTAGCTCTTCCCCTTCATTAACATCCTTCTCACCTACATAGGCGTCTAGGTTGTCTGTATCTTCAGACCCATGTTCCTTTGTTCCTTGTTCTTCTTCCCTTGCAAAAATCCGAGTCGGGATCTATCTTTTCTTCATCGAGGTTCTCCCATATGGTGGCTTTGCAAATGCTTTTCCCCACCACCGTTCTTCTCTTCTTCCCAAACAATATAGGTACTCGGCCCCATGGTACCTACATTCTACCTTTCCACCACCCCTTGTTCTTCCTCTTCTTCTTCTTCAGACATTCTACGGACATTTAACCACGGCTTGCTCACCTCTCTTGTCCACTTCTCTTGTCCATTTTCATCACCGGATCACCGATATCTCATGACATCATAGTACCTAGATCCCTTCTTATAATCCTGGGATGCAATGGTTTCCTTAATTGCCTCCTCATCTTGGAGGTCGTCTAGGATCGCGTCCCCTTTACAACTCAAGACTGTAAAGTGTGATATTAACTATGGGGTTATGTGCATTTTATGCCCTACAAAGCAGAAGAAATATTCATGCACGCACGTCATTAACCATTGGTACAGGCACTCAGGATTCTTGAAGTAGGGAAACTTATAAAGCTAGAGAAGCCCTGCCTTCTCCATTTTCACCTTGACTACATCACTGTAGATTGACATCCCATCAGGTGTTCATTTGTTTGTGGGGCACACCAGCTCTAACACCATTTCCTTCACAATTATACTCGACCGGTGATTGTAATCAATTACAGTCATCTGTCTAATGTGGGACTCCCACTCTTGCCCTAACAAAACCCCATCTGGGTATTGCATCTCTGAGTACCATTCCTCATTGGTATCCAAGGGGATTTCATCTTCTTTCTTCTTTCCTTTTCCCTTCCCCTTTCCCTTCTTAGATTGTATTGCAAGCTTATCAACTAGTTTCATGGCCATCATTTTACCCTTTGCTTTCATTCCCTAGTTACCTTTGAGTTGTTTGAGAGTTTTCTTCTTACGTCCCATGCCCTAGAGTACAAACCCTAAATTCTGATTTTCCTCCTTTGATCACAACATTTTTCCCAACATTCCTCACACCCGTGAATCACTTCTGCTCTAGTTTGTAGATCAACCGGACCGATTTCGTGTGAGTTTTTGAGATTCTCCTTCGCACGAGTTAGCTCTCAAAACCCTAGCTCTTGAAAGAAAATTGTTCTCCTTGTTTTCGCAAAGTAAAATAATGAACTACCCATCCTTGTATTTATAGATTTTCCCACTTTTACGCATTAAAGGATAGGCTACCTACCACCGTATGATAATATTTAATGTAGTGTTTTCAAACAAACCTAAATTCAACACTTTTCCTTACGCGCCCAATCCTTGCGTGAAATTTTTTTTCACCCGCTCCCACTCCTTGTGTGGAAACTTTTCCAACCTTTTAGGATGCGAGACAATCCATCTTGATAGAAGACTCTTGCGGGCATGTTACTAGCATCAAAGGCATCTCTTCCATCCTCATGATTCTTGCTTTCACCTACCTTGTTTTTTTGCGCTTTCTCCTAGTACGTGGATTTCCAGTGTAACCTTATTTTTCCACCCATCTACCTTCCTAATGCATCTTTTCAACAGGGCTAGTTCAAACGGTCTACTAACCCAATCCTCCTGTAGAATAACTTCATGCCTCTTTTAATCACCTCACCCCACACTAAATCAATGCGCGGTCCTTTGCACAACTATTATTTTGAAAAGTAATAAGGTTTCCGGCGCCCAAGGTGCAAAACAAGACAACAATGCAAAAGGGAAAAAAAAAAAAAAAGGAAAAGTAGAAAAGGAAACTCTAAAATAACTGGTAGAACTACCTTATTTACAAACACCAAGAAGCATTATTTATAGTAGGGCTTCAGCCTACTCCCATTGAAGTGTCTAGGTAATTTTGTTCCATCCAACGCTTATAATTGGCACGCGCCCAAATCAAGGATGTATGAAATTACATAAGGACCCAACCAATGCACCTTCAACTTTCCAGGATGGTGTAGAAATTTAGAATCATATAGCAATACCATCTAGCCAACCTCAAACTATTTGTTTTTAATGTGGTAGTCATGCCATGCCTTTTGTTTAGCTTTTTCAGTTGTTTGGCTCCATCTTGCTAGTGAGCACCTTTCATCCAACTTTATCAATTCATCAATTCTTTCTTCCAGTGCTTGTTCATCATCTAACCCTCCTGCGTGCACTATACACAGCGATGGTAACATAAATTCAACCGGAAAAACAGCCTCCACACCAAACACCAATTGAAATGGTGTGGCCTTGTTCAACCTTTTATACATTGTTTTGTATGCCCAAAGGACTAGCTGACACCTTGTCATCCCAATCCTTCCTACCCATGTCACATATCTTAGTCAATGTGTGACTAAGGATTTTGTTGAATGCCTCTACAGTCCCATTTGCCTAAGGGTGATAAGGGGTAGTCTTGTGATGGGCTACCATGAATTCTGCTAATAGAATCTTGATTGTTTCATTTAAGAAGTGAGTGCCCCTATCACTTGTTAAACTTAATGGGCACCCATACCTACTGATAATGTTCTCCCACAAAAATCTAGCAGCCGTGGCTATGGTGCAATCCTTAGTGGGTGCGGCCTCTGCCCACCTTGTCAGATAATCAGTACAGGTAATAATATACCATGAGTTAGTCCTTCACACAGCTGGTGAGATTGGTCTCGAAAATCTATTGCCCACTTTTCAAAAGGTTCCATGTTGGCGATGGGGCACAAGGGCATCTCATCCCTTTTTCTAGATTTTTCAAGGCACTAGTAGTGGTCACAAGCCTTACAAAACTCAATATAATCCTGGTGAATCATCTCCCACCATAGTCCAACGACTAGGATCTTACGCACAGTTGCATTCCCTACATAATGTCCTCTAGCAATCCCACCATGGGCTTCTTCTATTATAGCTATGTGTTCATGTTCTAATACACACCGTGCAAAACCTCATCATGGCCCATCTTATACAAATCCCCATTGATCAACATGAAGGCCTTGCGCATATGGCTAACCTTTTCCTTTCTAGAGCATTCATCCCTTCGGGTGCCACACCTTCCTTGAGAAAGATAGCAATGTCTTCTAGTTCTGAGGGTGTGCACCGTAACCCTAAACAACAGTGCATCGGCATGGTTTCCTCTCGATAATTTGTGCATCCTCTCCCCGAATCAATCCTTGATAAATGATCTAGTCCATAATTGTTCTTTCCCGATTTTACCACCACTTTGAATTAAAATTCCTGAAATAGAAGAACCCAATGGCATATGCGCCTCTGCAACACTACTTTGTTTACTAGATACTTCAAGGCCATATGGTCAGTGTATAATATGAAAGGAGTTGCCAACAGATATTGCCTAAATTTGTGGAGCGCATAGATCATTGACAATGCCTCACGCTCGGGCATTATATAATTTTATTCTCCGGTGTCAACTTTCTACTTACAAAACACAAGGGATGATCAACAATCCCTCTCCTAGTTGAGCAAGAACGGCTCCCATTGTTGTACTGCAGGGCATCCACGTGGACATGGAAAGGTTTATCCCATGATGGGAATCATAAAATATGTGCGGTGATAAGCCTTTCTTTTAGAGTGTCAAATGACCTCCTACACCTCTCCCCACTGAAAGGCACTCTTGTGTCTGAGCAATATCTCTAAAGGCACGACGATCTTGGCATATCCCTTAATGAACTTTCTATAGTACCCAGTGTGTCCAAGAAATCTGCACATGGTGCTTTGGCTAGTAGGCTCCCATAACCCCACAATAACTGCAACCTTCGTAGGATCCACCAATAAGCCCTCTTTACATATGATATGCCCCAACAACGTTCCAAAAGGAGTTGCAAAGATACATTTCTTGATGTTGAGGGAGATCCTCAACTACCGAAATCTTTCAAACATCAACCTCAAGTTATCACAATGGTCCCTTACTAATCCATACATTGTCCAATCATCCAAATATACCTGAAGGAATTTGTGGATGAAGTCCTTAAATGCTTGTACCACTATGCACGTGAAAATACAACGGGCGCATTCTTCAGCCCAAAGGGCATGACCGTATATGCAAAAATTCCCACTCAGTGGCGAAAGTTGTCTTTTCTTGGTATTCCTTGGCAATCCTTACTTGTTGATATCCCGAGAATCCATCCATAAAGGAATAGACATCGCGCCCAGAAACTCCTTCCAAAATCTCTTTAGTAAAGGGGGTGGGAAAAGGATCTATGATACAAACATCATTTAATTCCTTGTAATCCACACATATCCTAATCCTCCCATCCTTCTTTATGCTAATCACCATTGGGCTTATCCACTCTGATTCCTCCATAGCCTCAATGATACCGGATGCTATCATCTTGTCTAGCTCTTCTTTAACCCTCACGCGCATGTTGGGATTCATCTTGTAAGGCCTCTTCCTGACCGAGTGCGCACCATATTTCAACTTTATCCTCATTTCCCCCAATGGATGGTGGATGCATTTTAACTCATGGTATCTGCATGGGAATAAATCCATAAATTTGTGTAAGAGATCGATGATCTTTGATACTTCCTTGTCTAACTAGTAGTCCCCAATGATAGCTTCCTTGGGCTCCTCTTCCGAGCCGATGTTAAATTTATTGGTTTTGAGTGGTTCATGATATGCATGTATACAACTACTTCACGGCCCCAACCAAATGGTCAACATTCATTTCTCTCCTCTCCATCAACAAGGTATACCATCTTTCCTTTCTCCTTTTCAGCACACACGTGCTCGAATTATATGTCTTCTGGTTCCTCCTCTTCAACCATGCTTCTAAGCTAGGTCCACCGAGTAAGTTTACTAACCTATCTTCCACCATGGCACAATCCCCTAGAGTGAGGTGCTTGATAGTCTACAACGCCTCATCAATTGGTTGCTTAATACTTTGGTACTCGAATGTGTAAACCAAGTCAGTCGTTAATTCCTGCAACCTTCCCATTTGGCAGCATGTTTCAGAATGGATATACCAAGCGCGCGCACAACCTTGTAGTGTCGAATACAACTTGTGCACCTAAAGAGAGGGTGGTAAAGCTTCCACGCCTTCTCCCCATACCCTCTCACATGCCTGGATGTGGGAAGAGGTGGGTCCATTTCCATTGTAATCCTTAATAGTGGTGGGTATGTTTCTTTTGAGAATCAGACAGTGAGTACAATTCAAACTTTGTGCCATTCCAACAAGTTCTCACTATGCACGGCCCACCACCTTATTGATGTGCCTAATAAAAAATAACCTAGCATACTTCACGCTCATCCTCCCTCTAATGAGCTTCCATCTCTCTCAAAAATACCTCGGGTATGCATCCCTGAAATACTTTGTTATTGCCTTCCCTCCAAGGTGCCAAACTGTACGCGTTGTTGTTACCTTAGTTACTAATCCTTTCATATGTCACCCAATCAATTCATAAGTCCCATGTGCCCAATTATCACATGCTATATTGGTAGTATCACTACATGATTGAGCATCATCAAATTAGATGACTCTTCGTAGGTGGATGATCTCTGATCTCTTATGGAGCGCACATATATTTTTCCAGACTTCCTCCCCAAGGGGTTCAGTATAGGGGGTGGAATTCCCATCAACCAATGGTATAACTACCCACTCTTCCTTGTTTTCAAAGCTTATGTACCCCTTGTTAAACCAAAGATCTACATTATTCTTATAACACCACGGGCACCCAAGTAGAGCTGGGAAATTATCTACCTCG
Source organism: Taxus wallichiana var. yunnanensis (assembly GCA_018340775.1). Taxonomy (NCBI): domain Eukaryota; kingdom Viridiplantae; phylum Streptophyta; class Pinopsida; order Cupressales; family Taxaceae; genus Taxus; species Taxus wallichiana. The sequence continues at coordinate 305,843,057 of CM031235.1, forward strand.
GCAAGTGCCAAGACTTAAAAATCCCTAGTGAACCTAGTCCCCTGAATGGTAATGGTTGCATCCTTCAAGACACCTATGGGCATTGCCTTTGTCTTATTTTCCATATACAACACATTTGAAGATGGTTATAATGTAGGTCTTCCCATTTGATGCCGTGCATCCAGTGAGTGAGAACATTAACCTCTCGCACTCACTGTTAATGAGGATGTTGCTAATAAACCATCCATCCACTACTACGTTCAGGGTAATCTCTTTATCATAATCAAGGCTGTGAGGTGGGAGGTTTGTATGTAGGATTTGCCTTTCATGTTCTCCCCTGTCACGTGGTACCTTTTCTCTCAACCATGCCCCTAGTAGGGGAATAATATTCTCCTACCTTAGCATTTAAAAACCTCCTTAACCTCATCCAAGTCATCCCTTAGTGCTTCTACTGGTCTCATTTGCTCATCTTTTCTAGTTTTCTCTTTTAAGCATTATATCTCCCCTTGTAAAATTCAAATTACATCCATGGTTTCCTGGTAGACTTCTTTTTAGTGAGCCAGGTTTGGATACCTCCCATGTACTAATTCTTCTCTTGAAACCAGAGGTCTCTGCCTAGGCACTTCCCTTTACGCACATGGATTCCACCCTCGTTGTTACCATAATAGCTCTAGTTCTGATTCACGTATTACTCACGGAAGCCATTGCATGTCAGCCTTCTTAATACTCACCATGGCAAAGTGCCTTTATCCTTCCTAAGATCGCTGCTAACTTATATGTTCGTACAACTCTGGGCATTCTTCGTACTTATGTTTTTCCACACTAGGAGCATTGTAGAAGATCTGACATTCACGCTTATAATGGTCTGTGGCTCCACAATTAAAACACGTCCCACATAGGAACTCACTTCTTCCTCCGTGGTTACCATGACCATGAAATCCTCCATGAAACCCTCTTCCACGCGCATCTCCATCTCTGCACTCCTCATACCGACGTTCATCTCCTTTGGAACTACTGGTAATGCTAGTCTAGTGCACACCAAGATCAATTACCTCATGAATCTAGTCAATCAATCTACAATCCTTGGTGTCATGTGTGGTTGAGGTACATATTTTGCAATAACAAGATACGTTTTTATGGATCACGCATTGCAATAGGGGGAACCTACTTGCATCATGGTCCTCGTGACATATTTTTCAATTTACTACTACGGTGTGTACCGCCTTCCGAGTACATATCCCACCATTATCCTTTGTGTGTCCTTCTACGTTACAATCCATGCACCACATCCCTCCGTGAATCTGGGACTGTGTTGGTAGACAATTTCTCCAATTACTTAGCCATGGCAGCAATTTGAGCCTCTAGAAATGGGCTAACACCAGTGTCAACACTACCAACTACTTCAATGATGTAAAGCAGCTTCCAATGCTTCACGTGGGTCCGTGAATGTTTTATGAGATAAGGCCCTCCTAAATGGTGTGATCAACCCTCCAAAACCACTGAGCATGTTGTGAAGGGTGGATATCATAAGAAAGCTTAGACAAAAGAGTTTTAAAGCACGCATCATATTCCGCACACTCTCTAGCCATTCCCTACTGGATTTCTTTGAGAGAGCTAATGCTCTTTTGTTCAAACTCAGGTATGTGGAATTCCACCAAGAATGCATTTCTCAGCATGGTATAATCCACAATAGTCTGATGAGGGTCATAATTTCTATACCAACTATGTGCACGTCCTTTCAAGGTCATCAAAATTGACTCGCCTTTTGATCATGGGTCGTGATTCCCTTCGCGTTCCATAGCAGCTCACACTTATGCACATGCTCTACGACATCTTCTATTCCACTATAATCTAGCAAGTGTAGAGACATCTCAAAAATACTTGAGGAGGTGGCTGAGGCCCTTTCCCTCCCGATCTAGTCCCTTGGTTTCCTCCTCCACTAGATCCACTAGATCATGAGCCACCAGCTCCACCACTTCCACCTCTAGATCCTCTTGTGTTAGGTATAGGGCCTGTGTTTGTCATGCCGAGCACTCCCGTTGTTCCACTAAATTACATGCCAAAAGTTTGTGAACTAGTACCACTCCTAGTCGTAGTTCCTCCACCACTTCCTAACACACTTCCAAAACCAGCCATATACGTGCCTTGCCCAAACATTCCACCAAATACCGAATAGTGTGTGAATCCATAGAAGTCCCAAACAAGAAATTTTATGTTTTAGACGCCAATCGGTTGCTTCCACTGATATCAAATGGATCAACTATACTTTTCCCTCATTCAAACAAACCAAGTGCTAAGGTTCGGTCGCTAGGTGGGGTCAGATGTGTGCCAACGACTCTTCTCTCTCTACATGATGGACTCTCATCAGAAGTGGCAAGGTTTTCTCTTCACGCTTACCAAGATGGGGTACCATATACTGTTCGGGTTCGACATCCTTCGTGTGAACCTCAACTCCTTTCCACCATGTCTGGCTCCATAAACCACTTGTAATCCCACGTTGTCTATTGATCTCATTTTCACATGCTTCGTTATACTTGATCTGCCTCTCCTCCCTTTCTTGTTCAGTCGTCAGATCATCCATCCTTCCCCAACTTGGCTTCCTTGCCTAATGCTTAGGGTGGTTTAGCCGGCCATATGGAATGCCTCTAAACCCATGGTTACCATCAAGATTTTGATCATAAGGGGAACAACACATAGAATTGATCCCCTGAGCTCTTGTAAAAACTTAAACTCAACAAATTTTGGACAAGAATACATGGAAATGGCGTATTCCAAAGTGTAGCTAGTCAATACTCCCTTCCACCAATGATCTATAGCATGGGTCCATGTCAGATCAACATCTTGCAAGTTTTGATATGTTTCTTGGGTCCAAGGGTGTGATCTATAATGCCACCATGATCTAGATGTATAAGTCGAGAGCCATTCGAATAACTCTACTAGGAAACAACAAAAGAATGTTTCGTACAAATCATGATAAAGAGTGTCTTCCACCCATATTTGTATATCAAACCCATATCTAGTACTAAATCTCTGAGAAAATTCATCCTTTGTGCTCTTAAACCAATATTCAACACATTCAAGTGTTAAGCACTTCGCCATCACTTTTACAGAGAGATCATGATATATGCCATGTTCCCTATACAACTTTGAAAAGAGGTCCCGAAATGGAACCAATATGTAGTCACTTTTACACCCACTAAGAACAAGGGAACCTCATGCATGTCAACCTATCACCCAGCGAGCACTGGGCGCTCACCTGAGGTGCGCGAGAGGGAGCCGAGTCTCTCTTTATGTGAGTCTAGTGGAAGGCATAGTTTATGATTCTGACTTAGTGATTTAACAAACGTGAAGAGCTATAGAGCTCAGGATGGCTTCTATACCCCTTCATTCATAATAGAACTAAGAGTTGTAAATCTACTACTATACTTAACCATTTAAGTAAGATTCACGATTATATAAGAACAAAAGTACAATAGAAATATGCAGGTAATACAGAGAAATAGTCTTAATACATTTGTCATGGTAACCTTATCACATTCATTCATAGTGTTACTTATAAAAGATTACAGAAGGTAGATCGTAGTCATGTGCCATGTGTGGATCCATACATGTATTCTCACAAGACAAAAATTTCATTCCCCATTTCCCCATTACATCCTTACTTGAATTTTGTACCCATTTTCATCCCATAGTTCTCGCAGTAGGCCTTTCAGAGCTCCACTACCTCACTTCTCTCTATCTTCTTTTCCAAGGCACATGCACTCCATGTATAAATAGGCCTTTCTCGCAAGGTATATTCCCTCTAGCTTATCCAACAATTCTTCATGTGTTACGTCCCAACTCTAACAACCTCTCGCAGCCTCAATCTGGCCCCAAGTGTCAAGGTGTGGGTCACCTGCACATGCCTCTCCATGTCATGATTAACTTTTTGGATCTTTCTATCGCAAGGTATATTCCCTCTAGGACAACCTATTGCTAGGCTATAACCTTATCCAAATGGAACACATTCTTCATGTGTTCTGTCCCAAAGGCCAAAAATGGCTAAGTCCCAAATTGTTCTTCACTCCAAGATTCCTTTTGAACTCTACTCAGCACTTCACTTGCGCACTTCCTTTGGTCATGCACACCTACGTGCCCTTAAGATTTGGAAGCTAAATTAGGGGCCCAACAACAGTCAATTTAATTAAGTGTAAGAAAATTATGAGTGACGTAAGTGATTGTCATGATTCGAGACCTAATAAGGTCTTGTACAATAACTTTTTTCTTCCAAATTGGGCATGATTTACAAAGGAACCTTTTAAATTCTTTTGGATTCTATTATAATGTCAAAATGGGTATCTCAAAATGTTAATTTTTCATCTTTATCATTCCTATATCAAATTTTATCCTTAAATTCCTTCTTTGATAAGGCTATTAGCATAACAGGTAGTTTAAGGTTTTTAGCCAAGAATGTAAAATCATAGTAATAAATTGCTTTCATTTAGTGTCAAAATGGATATATACATGTTTAATAACCACATAAAAGTGTATGTTGATTCAAGAAGTCAAAGAATGAGTATTTGATGTTAATCTACCACATTTCTTAATAATATTTCCATGAAGATCACTTGAATATAGAGGAAGGTTTAATTGTTTACTTTTGATTCCAAGAATAATGCATCAAGTACATATATTTAGTCTAGAGATTCATATATATTTGGATTGGATCTAGTCTAATAATGGTCCGATCTTCCCATACATTTTTACGGAGCTAGACATAGTTTTGGAACAGATGACAATTTTTTTAATACGAATTATGGGTATGTCATAATTTTGGTATCGAGTAGAGATAAGCTATTGAGAAAAGTTATATGATTAGTATTTGTAAAATAATATAGGCTTTTGGAATGTTTTTAAGGAAATTCATTTGAGAAGCCAGGAGAGATTGATCGTATGGGAAGAATATTTTAAGTAAATCTAGTATTTTATAGATCTTAGAATAGTTAGGTTGAACTAAGTAAGTGTTCAATGAATGTAGGTATGATTAACTAAAATTGATTAATGGGAATCTAGTTAATCTAATCTAGGAGGACATAAACATTGTAAATAAATGTGATAAAGTAATATATAAATTACTAAATGATAAAACTAATAAAGTAAAACCCTAACATGCAAGAAGGAGGTCAGGAAAGATCTCATCTGATTATAGATGTCCATCACAGAGTGTCTGGATAAAATAGAATTAGGAGCGACTATGCATAGGTCCCATAAAGACTGGATCTCGGACCATCTCGATTGGATTGGGGCACCTAGAATAGGATTGGGGTACCCACCGCACTCTCATATGTAATTTTGGCACTCTAGTATGTCAAAAATCTCTAGAATTGGATCTCACATGTTCGGAAGGTGGTTTGAAACCCTCATTGTGTCTCACATCAAGTTCGTTAATCCCACACTATATGTCAACAATAATCCATGATCATGTAGAGACCTCTAAGAAGGCAAAGAGTATCAAAACCTTAAAAATAAACCTTCAAAATGAATTGGTCGATTGACCTCATTTGCCACAATAGTGGGGTTCTTCTTATGAGCATTGCACTACATTTCAAACCCAAATGTAGTTCTAGTGAGTGTGTGCATGTTGTGCCCTAGGTTCTCTTGTGTCAGTTTCACTATGTTAAATAACAAGTAATAACTAAATGTAGAAAATGTATTAGCATGTGTACATGGAATAGAATAGAATCCTCCCCCTATGAAGTGTGATAAAGATTTCCTAGTTTGTGCCTTGGTGATGGAGTTATGTGGATGCAAATGCAATAGATGGATATAACTCTAGTTGAGTGATAATAGTAGAATGATGCTAGGTCCCTTATTATGGTCTCATAACTTTATATTTATATGGTTCTCTTGATCTAATTTTGTAATTAACCTTGACATGGCTGACTAGGAAAAACATAAGGATGAAAAATGGCTAGAAAGAGCCCAAAAGGTGGCACAAAAGTAGAAAAAGGATCAGGGTTCCCATGGGTGCCTGAGTACTACTCGAGCACCCCATTCGAGGCTAAAATTATGGGAAAGTACCGAAATAGACTAGGCATGTAGATAAAAATGTGTGGGAATGACGAAATAAAAGTAAAATAAGATTTCCATAAGATGGATTTAGTTAGTAATTTCTTCACTCAAGAACCTTATAAATAGTAATATTAGACCAGGATAAATATTGTCTAAAGTGCATGATTTTGTGCCTATATTTTTTCCCCACTTTATGTTGGTGAGCTGAAAGCTTGGTAACATAAAGTAGATATAAGTGTGTACCTGAAATCCTTGAAGAGTGCGGTAGAAATGTGTCGAAGGACTAGACAAAAGCATGGAATGACAAAATGAAGATGAAGGAGCATGGAAACTAAAGATATAAAATACGAAAGAAAAAGTGATGAGAGTGAACCTAGGGAAAAATGTGTGTGTGTGTTTGTCGCATTAGTGTAGTGTACCTACATAAAAGTGTGATGTGTGTGCTATAGTCTGCTACCACATAGTTTTGTTGTTATTTCCCCCATTTGACTACTTATTTCTCATTTGGCCAAAACTATAAGGAGAAAATGATCAAGTAGTCAAATATGTATGTATGTAAGTGAAAAAATGGTATGTAAAAGACACATGTATCTATAAAATATGCAAATGTAAATGTAAATGGAAAATTTGCACTGATACATGTCGAGAAAGAGTGCAAAAGGATATCCTGTACTACAAGTTTTTTTTTCAATATCACACCACCCTAGATGAAAAAGTGTAGGGAGTAAATGATATATGTCCTCCAAGCTCTAACCACTTCTGCTGAAATGTGTGTGAAGATATCTCTATACTATCCTAGTTTTTTGGGTGATCCGATGTTATTTGACCGAAGTAGTGTTAGGAGGCACACCCACTTGTAACCTCCAATCCTATAACTACTTCCAAGAAATGCTAAGGACACCATATCCTATAAAATCTTCAATGTATTGGGTTCGTAGTGTTGGGAATTCAGACTATAAAATACTACTATGATTTAATAACAAACAAAATCATGCACACAGAATCTAAACAATTCCCCAAAATCTACAATAGTGGTGTAGACACCTAAAATTGATTATCCAATCTGGTGTCCCTTGTGTGCGTTTGCTCTCTCAGGTAACCTGGGGCACGTTTATATCACCACTATCCCCTTGGGATATTATTCGATTTGTGATTTAAACACCTATCCTAAGTTTAATTCACCCCATTATATCTTACCCGTGAGTAATTAAATATTAACTATTTAATTACACCTCTTCACATGTATCCTAACCACTTATCTACCCCATATTTATCCTATCTATGTATCACCCCTATTTCTCCTCTTCCCAAAGTGGGATATTTCCCGTATTTGAGGTGGAGGGATAACTCTTATCTTTCCAGAAATCGTTCATTTTGGCCGTCTCGGGAGTCTGTTCCGTGATCGGCGCCGACCGGTACTCGGTCGACGCTGATTTTTTGGAGCGGCGCCGATTATAAATGGAAGCCCAGAACTCAGTTCTAGGAGGACACGAGGACGAAAAAAAGAGAGAGAGAGAGAGAGACAGATCATGACACAGAGACACAGGTTGTAAGAGAGAGAACGAGAGATCTTTTAGCATCAAGTGTGAACATTATCTATCGAATGAGAGCGGATCTTGTCCAAATCAATCCCTGAGAGGAGCACCGTTACTCTGCTCTTATCACATCAACATCTCACGTCTCCATTGATTTTCTGGTGACTCTTTTCCTGCACCCAACACGGGTGGAGTCTTGCTAGTATCTCTCCGGCTTCCGCAGATCCAGCAGACGTTGACGATCTGGCCTTCACTTTCCGATTTCCAAATCTTCTCACACTTTATCTCGGATCGACGCCGATCTATATCAATCGACACTTGATCCAGTATTAGTCGACGCTAATCTGCATCAATCGACGCCGATTTCAAATAGTTGGCCGATTCTATCTAATTGATGCCGATCTCCTGTGGATGTAAAAAGACGCAGGTAACACAAATCCAGCTTTGTTTTTCACAGTTCCCTGTTTTCTGTTGCTTTCTGCCCACTATTTAGATTCTGTTTATTACTTTGATCAGAAAATCTAGTCTTGTACATACATCTTTTATCATGTATATTTCTTTACTTAATTGAAAACGTGGACTGACATCCACCGAGGGAGCCTATCGCTTCCCGGATCCGCTTCTCGGGCAGTCCACCTAAATATCTTTTAATGTGGTCTTTTTCTGTCAAGCATCGGTGTCTCGCAGGTTACTTGGATCTACTGTGCAAAATTGCTCGTGTGCGCTCGTCTTATCTACATCGGCTTCCTTATCCGTCTACCTCTTCGATCTTGTCCATCAGGTATCGATTTCGTTGGAGTTTTTCAGGGTTTTTGTGTTTAGTTTGGTGCATTAACTTGGACAAGTAACAAGCGTGAAATCCTTGATCTACATTCTGGCACACCTGGTGGGACTTGAACCAAAGTCCCTTATTGGTAAGTTCATCTCTTTTTAGTTTTGAGCTTTGTTCTTTTTCTTCACTGATTTTTATCAGTTCTGCTTGAGTGTTTCCTTTCATCGTTTCAATCTTGCTCTTTATGCGAAATTGTTATTTCCTTGAAATTTTTCTAGTTCCTTAAAATAAAAATTCCTGTTTCACCATTATCTGGATATATCTTTCTGGATTTTGTTTGGTGTTTGCTTAACCTCTTCTTGCAGAGCACTTTGCTTGTTCGTGGGATTGTTCGAGGGGAAGAGCTCAACAACGCGCTTTTTGAAGTCCACACACCTTGGAGAGCTAAGTCTACAGGTATTTCTCTTTTACGGTGTTTTCTCCTTTTTAGGAACTAAAAAAAAAAAAATTTAAAAAAAAAAATCTTTGTTTGTTGTCTATCACATTCGAACATTTCAATTTTTGGTGCTTAAAAAGAATTTAATCGCATTTGGGAAAGAATTTGTTTGACTTGTCTTCATCGAAATCAAACACTTCATTTTTAAGTGCTTAAAAGGAACTCTTTCTTTGTCATTTCATTGTATGTTTTTCATCTAGTTTTAATTAGGCTGGAAAATTGATCAAAATCAGTAGTGACACTATTTGATTTTTATTTTTCACCCTTGCACACAAAGCCAAAATCATTAGGTGTAAAGCATTTAAACAAAAATTCTTTCCCTGGCCTCACCTACTTGGAAGTGACATCCAAGAGGAAGAGCCTACGTGGTACTCGGGCCGCGCTATAAATTCACGGAAGTTCTGGTATATATTGGCAAAGCACCCGACTCCCTTATCGCAGCGGTGTGTGAAGTGCGGGGGTAGGCCCCTATATCAAGCCACATACCGGTCTTTTACTGAAGTGCCTTCGGGACTCCTCACCAAAACATCCCCCAAACCATCCTTAGTTTGGCTATCTGAGTAGTTCCTGTTCTAAAAGGCCTTCCCTAATATTCTCTTTCTTAAAAGCATAAAAACTTAAAAGAGATAATCACCTACGCTGCTTGAATTGTCTATGCATTAGTTAGGTCAATCTGTTTTCTACTTGTTTATGACGGTCATCACTCGGTTACAATCTAGAAGAATGGCTCAATTAGCCTCTTCTTCCTCCGAGATCACCACTAGTGTGGATGTTTCGGCACCCCCCAGGTCTTCCTCAAGACCACTGTTAATTGGATCCCCATCCTGGTCATATAATCCTTTTTATCAGGCCAAAGCAACCCCATCACGTCCAGCTTCCCCTAGTCCTTCAGAAATATCATCTACTTCTGACTCAGAGTATGTTCCTCGCGGGGATCCTGAATTTCAGGCGCTCCTCGATCGCAATCCGGTAGCCCTCATGGACTACCTAGTACACAAGTCTATTCAAATATCTGATCAGGGACCACCAATCCAGCAAGTGTACGATTATTCTCGTGAACCATCCCAGGATTTTGTAGAACAATTAGCATCATCTTTCTCACCTCGAGCCATGGAGAAGGGTGGCGCACCTGTGCCTCCTTTTTCTCTTCCACCGACCATATCGACTAGTTCTCAAATAGTCTTACCTATTCCTAACACCGCAGTTACCTCGAATATTCCACAACCTACTTCTGAGAGGTCCTCTACTCTGGCTATAATGAGTGCGTCTGTGCACCCGCATATTGCTGTTAATTCATCTATGCCCTCCATCGTGTCCCAGGGTCAGTACCCCTTTATGAGTCAACCCCCTCCGACTAGTCAGTTGGTTCCTGCTTCTCGTCCTCCAGTGGGTCCTTCTTCCAATGTTCCAGCAACAGTGACCTTCGCCCATCCTCTAGCATCGGTGCCCTTAATACCTAATCTGGCAGTAGAAAGCCTCTTTTAGGTCTTGTTCCCCAATATGTCCAATCAAATTGGCACCCATGTTCCTCAATCTGTCCCGATTCAGTCAACAAGCATAGGAGTCCACCAATCACAGGCTCCGTCCGTCATCCAACCTTCATTTTCTCAACCACTTATTATCTCACAGCCTGCCTATACACAAGTTCCTTCACAGCAAATACCCCACCAGGTGTCACCTTAATGCTTGGTTACTCCTCTTATCATCCTATCAATCAAAAATGAATCCCCGTTGACACCTCAACAACATCCACCATTTGCTTCTTATTTAGGGCATGCCAAAGTGTGCCTCCTCCTCAATCGACGTGGTTCAAATTATTTTCAAGAAAATCACAGACTTGGAAGCCTCGACCAAAGGGGCTCGTCCTTCATACTCCTTTGAAGAAGTGTGTAATGAACCCATTCACCCCTCAGTGGCTTTTAAGCCTTATCCTCCCCAATGGGAACTTCCTAAATTTTCAAAATTTCATAGTCGAGAGGACCCTCAACAACATTTGCGAGCATTCAAACATGCTTGCTACCTCATAGTCTAGGATCAGGAGCTTATGCTCCGTACTTTTCCTATGTCTCTAGCAGGTCCTGCTTTAGACTGGTACAATAACATTCCTCAACATTCCTTGTTTTCTTTCTCTCAATTGGCCCAGATGTTTGTTGAAAACTTTTCAATAAATATCACGCATAAGATCTTGATTACAGATCTTTATAACATTCGTCAATTCGATGATGAGTCTATTGCAGACTTTGTCGCTCGTTGGAGAGGGATAATAAACCAATTGTCTTTCTCCCTTCCTCAATCCCAACAGATCGAGTTGTTTACTCGATCTTGTGCTAATCATATTTCTTCCACTTTAAGGATCCAGACTTTTCATACATTTGAAGAAGCCTTTACGATGGCACGCAAACTTGAATCTCGCGCCATTGAACAAGGGAAGCTAAAACTTCGCTCTAAATCTAAACCAGATTTTTCTCGGTTTACCAAATCAAATCCTTCCACTTCTAAAGACAGGAATCAGGGATCCACCAACGCTATCGTATTAAAAACACCACGAGCCGATACCACTTCTAATCAAACACCACGAAGAGACCCCTCATCTTCTCGAAAAGGGACCTCATCATCTCGATCTTTCACTTCATTGGGGGAATCATATGCTTCTATCCTGAAAAAAATGTTGGAAGTCCACATGATCGAACTTCCCCCCATTAGGAATATTGATGAAAGCCAAGAACGTCCATTCTGGTATAGGGAAAATGACTTCTGTCATTATCATAGAACCAAAGGTCATGACATTGAACGATGTCAGACCTTCAAAAATCTTGTCCGAGAAATTCATTGATAAAGGCAAGCTCATTATGGATAACCCAAATGCTCCCCCAAATCAAGCACTGGATGTCTTTAAACAACCTTTTCCCAATCATTCCCTGAACCATGATGCTTCAGAGTCTCAAAAACCAAACACTCATACTATCAGCTTCATCTCTACGGAAGAATCTTCTTCTAAAACTAAGCCATTTGCGAACACATCGACCGAATCAGAATCTCCTTCCACTTCGTCAATCGCTGGGATTCCACCATCTTCAGATAGCCCATCTTTGAATATTCCAACATTGTTAGATACGGATTCACCTCTCTCTGCTTCTTTGTCTGATCTCCCGTCCATACCCAAGACCGTATCATCCTCACCTGTCTCATCATCAAACATTCTTTCAATGCTCGAGGCAATTACATCCCTTCGAGTTTCCACTGCAGATACATCTACTTTTGTTTCTCCCATTCTCACTGCGACTATGCCCCTGGTAAACGTACCTATAATTGTGCCGACTTCGACGGAAGCATCTTCGATTTTGACTCTTCCTGTCTCCTTTCCTACAGTAGTTTCACCCATAATTACTGCACCAGAAGTAGTCCCCTCGCAAGGAACTGCTTCTTCATCACTCACTTCTTCCATCACTAATGTTACTTTTCCTATTAAGGGAAAATCTAAAGAAGTAGCACCAACACCTATACGCTCGGTTCCTGAACTTAGACCGAGACAACCGGAATCTAACGTTGCGCCATCAGTACCTCCCCATTTGCTTCCCCCGAAAAGGTTACAATCACCTTATGCGGTTGAAGTTGTCACCATCCCTGAAAAAGGAAAGCCCATATTTCGAACCATCAAGACTCTTGGTGCTTTCCCACAAAAATCTCTCTCTACGCCTCATAAAAGATTGGATTTGTCCGCTGAGAAGGCGTCTTCTTCTACACACTTATCAAAACCATCATCTTCTTCTACAACACATTCTTCACCAGAAAAGTGGACTTACCTACTAAAAGGATGTCACCTCTTTTATTAGAATCATCATCTTCATTACCAAAAGCCAGGGCGCCCTATGTTCCTCCGATTACACCTACTTTGGAAGATTCTCCTTCATTTAAATCAACATCATCTAAATCATCATTAGTTTCGACCAAGCAGCCTCCCTTATCTCTGAAGATCACAACACTTGTCACATCTCCATCATCTTCAAAATCTATTTTAGGGGCTCCCCCTCCACCAAAATCAATCATGTCTCACTTACTTCCATCTCAAGTGCCCAAGGCTGCTCCTCCAGATGTCCAAAAAAATAAGATGATCCCTAAAAAGACTGTCAAACCTAACATGCAGGTTCTTTTACCTCGGCAGTCTGTTAAAGTAAAAGAGGCACCTTCATCATCTTTGTCCTCATCTTTGTCTACCGGGTTCTACACCAAAATCCTTTGCCAACTTATCCAATCTTCATCCATATCTCTTCCTCCGATTAAACCCTATAACCCTAAAGGAGTTAAACCTACCTAGTTTAACTCTGATTTGATTTGTGCTTACCACCGTACCCCGGGTCATGATACTGAGGGATGTAAAGCTCTTCAATTTGTCGTCAACAACCTTTTGGAAGAAAGTGACCTTTTGCTGGAGGAAGAGAAACAAGCACCTCCTGTCATCTTAGCTCCATCTGAACCCCAATGATCTACTCAGGCCTCTACTTCTAGTGATTACACTCCAATTGATCTTCCACCTTCTCAAATCGACACAATCCATATCGCCACGAGAACCCAACAATATGATAATCCATCCTCATCTACAGTGTCTCGACCACAGGTTATCATTTCTGGAGCCCCTGAAGGAGTTCCTCCTTCCTCATTAGCCCCACGACCTTGAGTCTCTATTCGTGCTGCACCTTGGGCTCAAATTCCCGTGTCAGTTGAGGAGAGTGTTATGAAACAACTCACCCAGGCTCCGGTCAAAATGTCTCTTTTCGACCTCATTCAATCCTCTCCGCAACATCGCCAAGCTCTGATTGATAATCTGCATCACATCGCAGTGAATTCAGATGAGCCCCAGCCTTTTGAGTTGGTTGTTGGATTGAATAGACCATCAACCGCCATTTCTTTTGAAGATTCGGAAATTCCTCCTCTTTCTTCAGAGGATTTGGAGGCTCCCCTCTTTATCACAGTCCAAATCGACAACACTACATTAAAACGCATTATGATCGATAGTGGAGCTACACTCAACGTCATCCCCTCGCACACATTTGAGCAACTTAAGTTACCAAAAAACGTAGTGTCACCCCCGCCTTTCGCCCTTCGATCATTTAACGATCAGCTAGCAGTTACTTTAGGAACTGTGGTCTTACCCATTCAAGTAGGTAAGAAGATGCTTCACGAACTATTCTACATTGTTGAAGGGAAATTCCACTATAATATGATCCTTGGATGCTCCTGGATTCGCGCAATGCATTGTGTCCCATCCACCCTCCATCAATGCTTAAAATATCAATATGAGGGCAAAATATATACTCATCCAGGAGATCCTTTTCCTTCTGCGCAATGCGACATGACCACAGGGTCTACCCCTCTAAAGGAAAATGCCTGTCTCTGACAGGGGCCTCATCTTCTTCCATACCTGCTGCAGCCAAACTACCGATGTACAAAATTTAGAAGAGACATTACAGCGTTTCTCACTAGAGAGAGCTTCCTCTCCTTTCTTTTGACAACCATCTTAAACCTAGTGAGTATGGTAGACCGCAGACAAACAACTTTGAATATCAGCCAGTCTTGGTCGCATCGTGTTGGTCGTCAAATAGGACTTTTATGAAGGGCAACAGTCAGGGGACAAGAAGTCCCTCCTCTTTAATGGGAGAGGTTCCCTTATTCAGAAACAAACTTATTTACAAATATACAAAATATCATTTTCTGGTTAAACTTGGATATTACGAAAGTGTCTTTCGTAAGGATCATCAATCACAAAAGGACTGAGGAATGAGAGTGCGAGAATGAGCAGAAAGGCAACATGCAGAATTATAGATAGCAGAGTAATTCTTTATGTATGCGAAGTTACAGTGAATTTAGAACAAGATCATTCGTATCGTATAAATAAGATGGAATTTAAAGACACAAAGTTCTGTAAATAACATCTGCCGGAACACAAAGTTTCTTAACTTATCACAGATTCATTAATCAAGGACACAAAGTTCCTTCTTGGTTGTACAAGATCACCATGTATTGCAAAGTTGAAGAGTATGCAATCAGCGAGACTAACAAATTAGTAACAAATGATCTTCACAAACATTAAACGAAAGCTCAGAGATAACGGAGATTAGATAGACAAAGAATGGAAAGCCCTTTTGTATTGATTTCTTTGTAATCTATTTACACTTTCAGAAAATATGCCAAGTTCTTCCTCTTTTCGAATGGCGTAGAAATGCCATTATATAACTTACAAATCAGTTACTCTTCGTAACCGCTTCTTTTAACCAAGAATAGTTAAGGACTGCCAATCGCAATACCTCAACTTCTTACAAAGAAAACGGAAAAAGAAAGGGAAGAAGAGAAAAGAATAAGGAGAAGAAGACAGGTGGCCGATTACTGGGAGGGACCCACTGACTTCAAAATCTGCTGCCTGAATTTCTTCAACGCCTCAGCTATGTCTCTGCCACGAGGGACTGACGTGTTGGCCGCAGACTGAGTCCAAAATCCAAGACACTTCTCCATCTCTTTATCAAACTCGACATGAGTATGATAATCTTTATTTGCTTCTTCGATGGCAGATTGAAGAGAGCAAATATCCTTCATTTTCTCCTTAGAGATGGAACTTTCCTTGAATAAGTTATCTTTGACAAAAGCTCTGAATTGAGCTTTGATTTCTTGCAAGGAAAGGGGCATACCAGAAGTTTCATCTTGAAGATGACAGTGTATGTCTTTGAAAGCAGAGACCACCAGTGTCTTGAAAGCTTCACCCTTCTGCCAGCTGTTCTTCAGCTCTCCCAAAGCCTCCTCCAAGACTTTGATCTTCCACTCCACGCTGTAAACCCAGGATTTTGATAGATTATCCTTTGCATCATCAAAAACCTTATTCGCCAGTAAGATGTTCTCATCTGTCTGTCCCATAAGGTGGAGGTCTACTATGCAACTACTCCAGAGTTTGAGCTCTTTATCCATGATCCCGATAGCTCGTGTGACCGTTTCCTGGAGGTTGTGGATCTCACCTTCAGGAGTAGACTCTCCCATTGGAATTCTTGAGAGCTCTAAGTCAGATGACTGTAAGTCCTGCTCTGATTTGTCCACTGTAGGCTTAGCAATCTCCAGGAATTGCTGACCTTGAGCATCAGACACTATTCTGGAGGTGGTTCTGGCTTTCTTGGCACGAGAAGGAGTGGTGCCCAACAAGGCTGCGACAGCATCAAAGTTTGACCCTGAGCTCCGAGAGGAAGATTTCCTCTTTCTACTGTCAACAAGAGGCTGAACCCATGCAAAAGAAGAAGAGGAAGCAGCAGGAGGGGCAAGAGTACCAAGAGACATAGAGCTCATGACGCTCAAGGTTTGCACGGCTGTGGTCTCAAGTTGAGATGTGAGTGGGGCGCTGGAGACAATTGCTGCAGAAGAATCAATAGCACTTGGAAGTTCAGTGCTCTGGACCTCTTTGTCCTTATCAGTTGGGTCTTCAGGAGCATTTGCAGGGGTTGGCATTTCACTTTCTTCACTTTCACTGAGAACAATGATGTTCTCTGGTCCCATAGGCACTTCTACCTACTTTCTTTGAGGGTCATTTTCCACAGGCTCCTTCTTAACCTCCTTGAGCTTCTTCTGGTACACTTGAGTGGATGAAGAAGGAGTGGAAGCTGCAGGTCCTTGTGTTGATGAGGCAGGTGGGGTTTGCACTGGTGTTTCTGACCTGGGAATTGATGCCTCTCTCCTTGGTGTTGAAACATCCTTGGAAGAGGATTCTCCTGAGTGCCTTCTGAGCTCTCAAACTTTCCTGTCAAACCAGACCTTAGTCCTGACTAAGACTGGAGCAAGGATCTCAGCCAGATCATCTTTTTCTTTCCTGTTCCAATCCAAGTCCTCCAAGGGGGTGTGCTTAATCACACTGTCATACTCATATGAGTATAGATCAGAATTGTCATCCTGGAGTCCTTCGGGAACTTGGTACAAGCCGAGTTCTTGGATCAATTGCAGGGAGAACCTGCCACAATGCCTTCTCCTGGCCTCAAAATCATCTGCACAGTCAGCCCAGTAGTCTTCTGTATCTGCCCTATGATGGTAGATTATCTTGATGTTCTGTTCAATGAACTTCTTCAAGTCAAGCAGGTTCTTGGCTTGAAGAAATGAACGGTGATAGGGACCAGGGCTCTCTCTATGTTCTGTGCGTCCAGGGCTGTTTTACAAGTGTAATTTCCCAAAGAGATGGGAAAGTGCAAACCGAGAGATCTTCTTGTCTCTGCAGGTTCTGTGTAGTTTGTCTAACTGCCTACATACTTCAATCAAAGCCATCTTATCATTACAGAACATGGGAAGCCGCAGAGGGGTGCTCTCATAGCCGGCAAGCCTGATATAGGAGAATTTTCTGAATTGTATGAAATAGGCACCGTAGCGTGATATCAGATTCATGGCTTCATCAGAAAATCTCCTAGCAGTATCACCTTCAAGCAGCCTGACCACGTACATGGTGAAAGCGTCATTGACCCTTCTGAAATTACGATTGCTGGTCTCCAGGGTGAACTGCGGGCAGTAGGCATATACTGGATCATCTTTGTGGGCGTCAAGGTAGGAAAAACCAAACCACTGCCGTGACGCTGCCAGGGTATACATCAGGTAAGAAGTCATATAGAACTTCTTCGTTTGCTGTACATTGGACAGCTGCTCTGCCAAATTCATGCTGATGATCTCTACCCAGTTGATATTTTGTGTTCCCTCGCACACCATGCTGATGAGCGGGCACATCCAGAAGTGAAATTCGTTGGTAGAGGGCAAACCCATAACCCGAGCCAGTAGAATTATAAAGTCAGACAATTCTTCATTAAAATCTGCCCGGAAAAGAGTTTTGGACAGGCGAGAGGCTCCTTTCTTAGGGTTCTTCAGCCAGGACTTCACCACCCGCGCCTTGTATTTGTCGCTGTCTTGATTGAACAGAGCCTGTGCTTGATCCCGAGAAACGACTATGGCATTATCCATCTCTGGGATTCTCAGTGCGGTGCTAATGGCGGCAGCGTCCAGCTTGGCGATGAGTTCCCCGTGTATATTGGTTAATTCACTGGAAACAGGGTCGAAGTGAGCTCCGCACGAAAGTACAGTATCAGCGCACTGTACCGAGATCGGAAAACCTCCAGCAAAAGCCAAACCGCTATCGTGAATCATTTGTGCCATTGGTGTAGGGTTTGCATCTGCCACCCTTGCCCAAAAATCACCGAAGTCAAGATCGAGCTTCGCTGTCTGTCCAATATTGGGAACGGCAGATTCTAGTGGCGAAATTTGTTCCTGTCCCTGGAACTTGATCTTCATATTGATAGCAATAGAGCCGCAACCTAAACTCGGGAAGGAATTACAGAGAAAAGGGATACACGCGCAGGGAATTAGGTTGCAAGGGTTCGAGCAAGGATAGCATGGAAACAATGTGAAAAATGCAAAGGGGGATGCCCGTTATATAGCCGTTTAGGAGAGAGAAAGGCCATGAATGCGCATTTAATACATACCCACCAATTTAAATAAGCTGGATATTCGGGTAGAGCGGCAAAAACTAGCACGAACGACACTTGGTTCATTAGGGACATGTGAGACGCGAATGCGCGAAACACGCGGCTCGGCCGATTCGGGCGAAGCGGGGAAAAGACGCACAAATGCCTTTTGGGACACGCGGGACATGAGTGCGCGAAGTACGCGATTCGGGTGAATCGGCCGAAAAGGTTACAATGGGTCCGGAAAAGTTTGGGACATTTGGGACGAAAATGCGCGAAGTACGCGGTTCGGGTGAATCGGCCGAAAATGGAACAACTTGCACAATTTGACTTGGGACATTTGGGACAAAAAGTGCGAAATCTGCAGATTCGGGTGTTTCAAATTAAAATGGAACAATTTTGCCTCGATTAACTTTGGGACATTTGGGACGAAAATTTCCGACGGGCCCGAAAATGGAACAACTTCGGGATTTCGGCCGATCGGGGAACAGAACGCACTTTCGAACTTGGGACAGTTGGGACAAAATTGTCCGACAGGCCCGAAAAACACACAAAAAGACCCAAAATTGCAGACTTTTCTCAATTTCACGACTTTTAACAATTTCAGCACAAAAGAGAAGACACTAAAGCTCAAAATTTTGAAAGTTCACTTTCTTTAAGAGTAGGGAATTTTGAGTGGACAACACATCGTCACCATTGGTCTGCCCAATCAACAGACTAATTTCATTTACGGTGGTCTTGACACGCCTCACTATCGCCCGGATTCTCCTCCTAGGACCAAACCTTATCTAACAGGGTTCGATTATCTACAGAATCCCACGTTTGTAAAAACTTATTTATATCGATGCGCATGGAAGGGCTTTGGCTTGGGTAAATATGAACAAGGTGTGCATGACCTCGCATCCATTCCAACTCTCAAGCCACATCAAAAATTTGGTTTAGGATTTAAACCTCTTTCAAAAGCCACCGTCACTGTTCTCGATGAGCCTCTTCCTATTGAGGAACCATCTTCTCCCGCTAAGTCAGAAACATCACTCGATGTGGACGACGACATTTCCATCCCATCTAACTTTTTTTTTTTGATCAATACCATTTCCTTAGGGCTGCTAGCCTATAAGACTAACGACAGGTCCACTTCCATACCGTTAATCTTCCCTGAAATAGTTGGAGACGACTCTCCTACTATCAACACTATCCACTGTGCGGATGATGATTCTGTCCTCACCTATCTGGGGGTAGAGGATTCCTATCTTCCCAAAACTATTCCTTCTGACACATCTATGCTTCTCAACGAAGCCACTGTCGACCTTAATATAGGGACTTCTAAAGACCCTCGCATCATTAAGGTCGGCCAGTCTCTTAATCCACAGGAATTAGGAGACTTTACCACTTTTCTTTCCAACCATCATCAAGCTTTTGCTTGGGCATATGAGGATATGCCAGGACTCGATCCCGATATTGTGGTCCACAATATCGTTACTCTTCCCAACATCAGACTAGTTAAACAAAAATTACGTAAAATGCACCCTAGAGTAGCCCTTCTTGTTAAAGAAGAATTGCAACGCTTGCTCTCAGCTAACTTCATCCAACCCATCGATTATCCACAATGGGTTTCCAATGTAGTACCAATAACTAAAGCTACTGGGAAAATTTGAATTTGTACCGACTTCCGGGATCTTAATCTTGCTTGTCCAAAAGATGATTTTCCTTTACCTAATATCGACCAACTCGTGGATTTAACTGTGGGTCATGAGATGCTTTCTCTTATGGATGGTTTCTTTGGATATAATCAAATTCTCATCGCACCAGAAGACCAACATAAGACTTCTTTCATAACTCATTGGGGGACCTTTTGTTATCGTGTTATGCCTTTCGGTCTTAAGAACGTAGGAGCAACCTATCAGCGAGCAATGACCTACATCTTCCATGATCTCTTACACAAAACTATGGAAGATTACGTTGACGATCTCCTTGGTAAATCCAAACGTCGTCAGGATCATCTTTTCATCCTTGCACCTCTCTTTGAGAGGCTTATCCACTTTTGTCTTCATCTAAATCCATCTAAGTGCATGTTTGGCGTTCTCACTGGTAAACTTTTAGGTTTTATCATTTCCATTAGGGGTATTGAAGTAGACCCCGCAAAAATAAAAGCTATCCTTGAGATGCCTCCCCCTTCTAACTTAAAGCAACTCCGCAGTCTCCAAGGACGTCTTCAATCAGTGCGTCGTTTTATCTCACAATTGTCGGACCGTTGTCAACCTTTTCATCATCTCCTCCGTAAGAATGTTCATTTTGAATGGGATGAACATTGCCAAAAGGCCTTCGATGATCTCAAAGCTTATCTTCTTTCCCCACCTGTGCTTACACCTCCACGCAAGGGGGAGCCTTTCTATCTTTATATCTCTGTGACTGACCATGCTCTGGGAGCCATGATCTTGCAACGGGACGCTTGCGGTAAAGAACAAGCTGTCTATTACATCAGTCGCACCCTTCATGAGTATGAAACACGTTATTCAAGCTGAAAAGTTGTGTTGTGCTCTCTTCTTCGCAACTTCTAAGCTTCGTCATTACCTCCTTAATCATAAAACTTACATTGTCACAAGTGTCAATCCACTCAAGACAATTCATGCGAAGCCTTATCACAATGATTGTATCACTCGTTGGCTCATGCTTATGACTGAATTTGATCTCGAGTTTATCCCGCAAAAGTCTATCAAGGGCGGTCATTGCAGATCAACTAGCTGATGCTCCTCTTCTGGACACTCAAGTCCCCCTTGCTCAATTCCCTGATGAATATATCCAACAAATTGATTTTGGTCTGTCTCCATTTAAAATAAATCTCTTCTTTGATGGATCCAAATGCCAGCAAGGGGGAGGTGCGGTTTCGTGATGATTCCTCCTTGGGGTACGCCTATCCCAGTCACACACAAATTGAACTTTGAGTGCACCAATAATATGGCTGAATATGAAGCTCTTGTCTTGGGTCTTCAAAATGCCATTAATCTCGGCACTCGTCATATTGACATCTTTGGTGATTCTGAACTCATCGTTAATCAAGTCACGGGTGTCTATCAATGCAGAATGATATCCTTCAAAAATATCGTGATATCGTTCTCGTTCAACTCCAATCTTTCGATAAATTCACTATCCAAGCTATTCCTCGCACTGTGAATCGATTCGCAGATACAATGGCTTCGTTAGCCTCACTTATCCCACCTTTTACCGAGGACTCGCAACTTTATGTGGCTGTGCAACGATTAGATCAACCATCTCATCTTAGGCAACTAACTTCAATCCATGCTGTCACAACCCATACTCAGGATGAGTGGTATCAACAGATCATTGATTATCTATCTCATTCGGTGCTTCCTCCAGATCTGACTTCCAATGGTAGAAGATCTTTTATCCTACGTGCTAATCGCTATACTATTCTAGGAGGGATCCTCTACAAACGCGGCTTTGATGGCATTTTGCTTCGGTGCCTCAAATCCCTTCAATCATCTAAAGCTATCTAGAGGTCCATGACGGTATCTCGTGGTGGACACTTTAATGTCTTGGCCGTAGCTAAACGCATCTTACGTTTGGGATATTATTGACCTTCTCTTAATCGAGATTGTTGTGAATACACTAAGAAATGCATCAAGTGTCAACAACATTCCAATCTCACGCACATCCCTAGTCAAGCTTTACAACCTACAACGGATTTGTGGCCTTTTTCGCAATGGGGTCTTGATCTTATTGGTCTCATCAATCCCCATTCTTCACAACGTCATCATTCTATCATTACACGCCACCGAGTACTTTACTAAGTGGGTGGAAGCTATCCTCTTTCTTCAACAAAAGCTAAACCCATAGTTGATTTTGTCTATCAAGACATCATTTTTCGCTTTGGTGTTCCACACAAACTCATTACGAGATAACGGTAAGTCTTTCAAGAATGTTGATTTGTAACCTCTCGCGACGCTTTCAATATCAATCTCAGCTTTTCCTCTCCATACTATCCTCAAGCTAATGGTCGCCAAGCTTCCAATAAAACTTTGTGTAATATCCTCGCAAAGGTAACTAGTCGAGCTGGTAGGGATTGGCATTTACATATCCCTTTTGCTCTCTCGGGCTTATCGGACTAGTATTCATACTCCTACCGGTGCTACTCCCTTCTCTCTCGCCTATGGGTCTCGAGGTCTGTTTCTTCCTTTGGAAGTCCAAATCCCATCTCTCCGTGTTTCTCTTAAAGAATTCATCTCCGATGAGGACTATCGCCAAAATCGCCTAAAGACAACTTGAATTATTAGATGAGCGGTGCCTCAACGCTCTTGAACATCATCAAGTCTATCTTGAGCGTGTCAAATGTGCTTATAACAAGCACTTGCAGCACCGTGACTTCAAAATTGGTGATCTTGTTCTTAAAGAAAATCAAAATGTCACTACACTCGAAAGGAGTCAGCGTGGTAAGTTTTCTCCCAACTGGATGGGTCCGTACATTATCACCCATAAATATGGATCTGGGGCTTATCGTCTATCTTCTATGGATGGTATACCCGAAGTGGAACCTCTTAATGCCTTGCATCTATGACCCTTCTACTAATAAAATCTATCTTACACAAATCTAGTCACAAGACAGATCTTTCATCCGTCTAACAACCACCATCATATACTTTCACGTGATTCAAATTATGTGGTTCTCCGCCTATTGTCTTGTTTACCTTAAATATGAGTATCGCGGCTCTACTCATAGCATTTTTCTTCTGGATATGTTTCTCCTCATGGTAGGAACACCTTAATCACTGTTTCATTTGTCCCAAGTGCTTATCTTAATCGGATCTACTTGGGGCATGAGTGTATGTTCTTTATACATTTTCTTCCCCTCTATCTGATCTATCTAGGTCTAAACTCAGCTTCTTCCAAAAAAAAAAAAAAAAAAAAAAAAAGGGGGGATAGGATAGACCGATCCCTCAAGGACAAACTTTACCCATACAATCAAATGAATCAAAAGATGTAGACCATGCCCTCGAAGGATGGCTATCATTAAAATTCAAAATACAGACCGCTCCCTTGAAGGACGGCTGTTTCTCAAAGAAATATTCAAGGCTTCTTGCAATTGATCAGCCTTTCAGTCAGTTTATACACTTTTTAGCATCACTGAAAGACTTCCCGTATTGATCAGTCTTTCCATATCAAGCAAACTTCCCACATTGATCAGTTTGCTTTTCTGCCAGAAATCATGAAGCTGAGATATAAGACCTTTTGTCGATCATATGGAGAATCCTATTTTCCCAATATGGACATGTATTCTGTCCCTTGTAAATTCTGACAAGATACCTACTTACTGCTCCTTTCGTTTCCCTCCTAAATCTGGTTTGTGGCTAGTTAGTGTCAGGTTTATTTTAACCTCATATAGGGCCTTGCATGCATGATCTTTTGATTTCCTATCCAGATTCTATCTATGGTCGGTTGAGAGTCCAACTTATCATTTTCTTTCTTATCTAGGTATATTTCCTTTATTTCTAGTCAAGGTCATTTTCATTACATCCTTGGCTCTCGCAAAGAGTATTCCCCATTATTCTTTGTTATTCATCCAGTCAAATTGACATTTCACATGTTAATTTAATCAAAATTTATCATCTATCTAATTTCATCTTATCTATCAAAGCATGTATTGTCAACACATGTGGATCTGGCTATCTATTTTCATCAAAATTAAATTAACATCTCAAACATACCGAATACATCAATCACATCTATCCATCTATCCATCAAAATATCTAAAAACTTGTACATCCAAGTTACACTACATCTATCTATATCCATTTTTCATCAAAATTAAATCCATACATCAATCACATCTATCCATCCATCAAAATATCTAAAAATATGTACATCCAAGTTACACTACATCTATCTATATCCATTTTTC
Organism: Taxus wallichiana var. yunnanensis; assembly: GCA_018340775.1. Taxonomy (NCBI): domain Eukaryota; kingdom Viridiplantae; phylum Streptophyta; class Pinopsida; order Cupressales; family Taxaceae; genus Taxus; species Taxus wallichiana. The sequence goes on from CM031235.1 coordinate 305,867,271, forward strand.
ATCAAAATTAAATCCATACATCAATCACATCTATCCATCTATCCATCAAAATATCTAAAAATATGTACATCCAAGTTACATTACATCTATCTATATCTATTTTTCATCAAAATTATATCCACATATCAATCACATCAAATTACATCACATCTATCTATCCTCTATGTCTATGTTCATCCAATCACATCTATTTATCATCTATCAATCTATGTCTACATCCATCACAATTACGCTACATCTATCCATGTATATCAAAATTAAAAACAGGAGAACAATCATATGACAAAAACAATGATAAATCTATATATATACATAAGTGTCTGTACAACAAAAAATGGGTGGCTCTCAATCAAGCCATCTATACAATGCCTTCCAATCGAGGCTACATCACTACACTGATACAAAATATATCAATCCCTATATCGTAAAATCTGATGCATGGAGGACACTATCTCCTCCACCCTCCTCTGGACCAGGCTGTCTCTCCTGGCCGCCGCCTATCGAGCTAGATGCACCTGCTGCTGGAGGCCTCTACCCACCTCGGTCTCTCCCGGTGCTCCCTCCACCTGATGCCCCGCTCGCTGTGGCCATCGCTGATCTCCTCCTCACCCCGTACCGAGGCACATCTGGGGCATGCTGCGCTAGGGCATCCTCATAGTATCTCACCTCAGCGAGGAGAGACTGATATGTGCTCAAGCTCACGGTACCCGGTGCTCGTAATGGTGTTGCTGGTGCTGCTGGGGCTGCTGGTGCTGCTGGTGGTGCTCCTCCTAGGGTCGTGCCCTGTGTACCAGACTCTGACATGGTACCTGTCTCCCCATATTTGGCCCTGAGGGCCTCCCTATGTCGAAGGTAGCGATCCCTCTGCTGGATCGCTGTATCTCGCTCCTGGCGAGTGGTGTCTCTCTCCAAAATTAGGGCATCCCTCTCCTCTCGCCGAGCTCGATCTCCCTCAAGAGCCACTCGGTGTGTCTCGCATCGTGGGCGTGCTCTCCCTCGCCTCTCCAAAGACACGTAGCCATATCCTCCTCGTCGGCATCTATAGATGCTGGGAGATGTCGTGGTAGCTCTGTCGCGTACCATGCGCAGATAACCATCACCTACTCCAAATCATCATCATCACTGTCTGTGGAGGGTGGGGCCTCTCTCAATGGATCTGCCGGGATCAAAATCAGCAGATCAGTCTCCCTGCTATCTCGCCTATAAGGCCTGTAAGTAGTCGGCACTGTCTACACTAGGCCGAACTGTCTCAATACTCGCATAAACGGACTCGCTCCCACATATCAGCTCGCGCCCCTAACCACCCTGCTCCGTCTCAATGCCACCAAGTGAGCATCCTGACCAGCCCATGTCGAAATACCCGATATGGCCTCCAGATAACCTGATCCGGTGTCAGTGCCGTCCTAAAACGCTCAGTATACCAATCCGCCGATCTCCCTCAGATCCCCTAGGCTGCCATATCAGCCCGCCATCGCCGGAATCCATAATCAATAGCTCCCACTGCTGCTGGCATCCAAGGAAGCCTGGATGGCCTGATCACTGCTATATGCTCATATGCCCAGCAATGGAGCACAAAACTGACATCAATACCTGTCCTCCGGCCAGTGGTATACATCCATAGCTCATGATATATCTGAGCTATCAAAGCATCAGCAAAAGCAAACACCTGTCTGAACTGCAGGATGTCGCAAACGCAATCTAATAATAATAATGGGAATCTCCACCTCCTGAATCTGGAAGAGCAAAATAGGATATCGCCATCTGAATCAAAACTATCCGTCTACTCCTGGGACTATCCTGTCTATACTGCGAGGCTATCCGCACTGCCCCAGGACACTATCTCTGAATCATCTCGCCCTATCTCCATACAATCGAACTAGGGCCCTCTGCTGCTGCTCTCGTGGTGTAATCTCTATCGGGTCCCCAGTGATCGGCAGTCTCAAAATCCTATATATATCCTCATGGGTGATGGTCATCTCACCCGTCCTGAACCAAAAAGTACACGTCTGGCTATCCCACCGTCGCACTAGTGCTCGCATCAACTCTACATCTCGCGGCACTCGTCTGTAGTACCTAAAGCCCCCGAGCCCGGCTAACTCTAAATGCCGCCAATCTGCATCAGTCACATCAGGGAGAATAGTCTCTAGTAACTCGGGAATAGCATCCCTCATGTGTAGAACCTCTCGTGCCTACATCCACGACATCAAGAGCAATATTAGCCTCATATTTACCCAAATCCGAACATCCAAAACAATTTTTTTTTCAATCTATTCACAAGTCTATACAATCGGCGTCGATTAAATACAATCGGCGTCGTTTATTTATAGTCGACGCCGATTAATATCAATCGGCGCCGCTTGCATAGCATCGGCGTCGATTATACCAATCGGCGCCGATTGCTCGGCCGGATGTAAAAACACCCTGGCCTCCCACCAGGCAAAACCCAAAATAAAAAAATATATATATATATATATAAAAATAATAAAATAAGTACAACGGGTTCAAGAAGAACCACTTACCCCAGGTCGTGTCCTCCTCCGCTTCTGACCGCTTCCAGAGGCTTCCATGGTGCTCAAATCCAATTTTTGACTCTCTCTGAATCGATCGTCACGATGTAAATAAATCGTTCACGTTTTCGGTTCACATATTTATATGTGCTTTAACGGTCGGCGCCGACTATTTTGGGTCGGCGCCGTTTATTTAGATCGGCGCCGATTAGTGTAATCGCCACCGATTTTCCATATCTTTTGCCATAGTGTTGATGCTTGGCTTATTTATCTGGTCATTATTGTGCGCTGAATGTTGCCTTTTGGCACATATTTTCGATATCACCGTCCATTTCGAGTTTGTTCCCTTTGCATGGGGCACTCGTACTTTTTTGGCAACTTAGAGTTAACGGGTCTGTAGGCACTAACGTCGTCTGCTTTGCAGACCATCTGGTTGTCCCTACCAATGTGTCTCTCTTTAGATGCTAACTATTTTGCAGCCCTCCTTACACTCATGGGTCTGTAGGTACTAACGTCGTCTCATGAGGAGACCGTCTAGTCTGCCCTACCAATGTGAGTTCCTTAGGTTGCTGCCTCTTTATTCATGTTTGTACATCATCAATGATCAGATCTACTCCAGACATCCAGCTGGGGCATCCCACGTTTTCATCTACCTTTTTTTTTCAAACTTGGGATCATTTGTTCTATCACCCATCCCATCCCTAGTTTGAGGGGGATCACATCATCACTTTTTCTTCCTTTCTTCCATCTCCTTGTTTTTGTCTCATAACCTTGCTTATCGCAAGTTACTTGACAAAAAGGGGCAAAATGTAGACACCTAAAATTGATTATCCAATCTGGTGTCCCTCAGTGTGCATTTGCTCTCTCAGGCAACCTGGGGCACGTTTATATCACCACTATCCCCTTGGGATATTATTCGATTTGTGATTTAAACACCTATCCTAAGTTTAATTCACCCCATTATATCTTACCCGTGAGTAATTAAATATTAACTATTTAATTACACCTCTTCACATGTATCCTAACCACTTATCTACCCCATATTTATCCTATCTATGTATCACCCCTATTTCTCCTCTTCCCAAAGCGGGATATTTCCCGTATTTGAGGTGGAGGGATAACTCTTATCTTTCTAAAATCGCTCATTTTGGCCATCTTGAGTTCTGCTCCGTGATCGGCGCCGACCGGTACTCGGTCGACGCCGATTTTTCGGAGCGGCGCCGATTATAAATGGAAGCCTGAACTCGGGCCTAGGAGGACATGAGCACGAAAAAAAGAGAGAGAGAGAGACAGATCGTGACACAGAGACACAGGTTGTAAGAGAGAGAACGAGAGATCTTTTAGCATCAAGTGTATCGAATGAGAGTGGATCTTGTCCAATCAATCCCTGAGAGGAGCACCGTTACTCTGCTCTTATCACATCAACATCTCACGTCTCCATTGATTTTCTGGTGAGTCTTGTCCTGCACCCAACACGGGTGGAGTCTTGCTAGTATCTCTCTAACTTCCGCAGATCTAGCAGACGTTGACGATCTGGCCTTCGCTTTCCGATTTCCAAATCTTCTCACACTTTATCTCGGATCGACACCGATCTATATCGGGCCGACGCCAATCATCGATTGGCGACGCGATCTACATCGATCGACACCGATTTCAAGCAATACGCCCGATTCTACCTAATCGACGCCGATCTCCCTGCAGACAGGTAAAAAGACGCAGGTAACACAAATCCAGCTTTGTTTTTCACAGTTCCCTGCTTTCTGTTGCTTTCTGCCTACTGTTTAGATTCTGTTTATTACTTTGATCAGAAAATCTAGTCTTGTACGTATATTTTATCATGTATATTTCTTTACTTAATTGAAAACGTGGACTGACATCCGCCGAGGGAGCCTATCGCTTCCCGGATCCGCTTCTCGGGCAGTCCACCTAAATATCTTTTAACGTGGTCTTTTTCTGTCAAGCATCGGTGTCTCACAGGTTACTTGGATCTACTGTGCAGAATTGCTCGTGTGCGCCCGTCTTATCTACATTGGCTTCCTTATCCATCTACATCTTCGGATCTTGTCCATCAGGTATCGATTTCATTGGAGTTTTTCAGGGTTTTTGTGTTTAGTTTGGTGCATTAACTTGGACAGGTAACAAGCGCGAAATCCTTGATCTACAAGTGGAATTATGAACTAGAATAATCCAAATCAAGACAAATTACACACACATAACACAACATGTACCATGGTTCACCTAATGTCAGCTACGTCCACCAAAGATAGAGATCTCATATATATAATATAATAAGAGTACAAACCAACTCTTACAAGAGTATCTCCTCTCCTCCATATCTCTAAACAAATCTTCATGAGTGCACTAAAACTGTGCCTCCAAACACCACCAGTGGATCTCACATAACCCAACATTATTGCATCTCTAAACTGCTACCAAGTTCTATATGGATAAGAAAACAAGACCTATCACATGGGTCTACCATATGTGCAACTATTATTGTGCACCAAGAAGTAAGTCTATCTCTCCATCACTACATAACCTATGTAAACATGAAGAAAACCTCCTCTACAATATCTAGATCTACATGGATCAACAATACAAAGTGATCTCATGGATCTATAATACAAGACTAGATCTACATGGATCTATAATACAAGATCTCACGAACATGTGGATCTACAAGAAGAAGCTCTATGTGCTTTACATACTATGTAAGACATTACAATGAGACAATAATTATACAAAGAAAATGCAATAGAAGATGTTACCCTCTTCTCACTTTGTTAGGATGTACACGATATTTCCTTCCATCGTCCAACTCCTCTCCATGGAGACTCTATCTTCATGTAACCTATTCTTTCTTTCTCTTCTTCTTCTTCATCTTCATCCTCTCAATCTAGGAGAATCAAGGATCTAATTCAATCCTTCTCTTAATTCTACTTCTAAACCCTAGCTTTCATGCTTATATAGGTGTATATAAACTTAGGGCACTTAGCCATGCAATTACAATCAATAGATATACTTTAATGCTAAAAATAGATCTAATTCCCGAGAGTTAATTAAAACACTCCCACATAGGTAACCGACATCGATTTGCACTAACCGATGACGGTTCATCTATTGGACAATGATGGTTCTTATGTTAACCAATGGTGGTTCTTATGCTTTGACTAAAGATGGTTACACCACGGCCGATGTAGGTTCTTGTCAAAACCAATAACATGTAAAAGAAAGCTATTTGTGAAGCAATTCAACTCCACAATCCTAACAATCTCCCACTTGGAGATAAATTTCTGAATCTCTATACTTGTACCTGTACATCACCATCCTCTACACACCGTGAAGACCATCTATTCTTTCCTTCAACAATTATCTCAAAAAATAAACCAAGAAGATCAAACCATCTTCTCAAACCAAGAAGATAAAAACATGACTTACCAAACCACCATGAAGCTATAACTGATCCATGATAATCGAGCTATCCATACATCAAGCTCCCACTGAATCATAACACCAAGCCTCTCATGCAACCAAACCATCATGACTAACACACCTATAAGAGCTCCCACTCAAATTGAAGTACTGAGCTTCAACTGTAACCATAGCCATACCTGTAAAATCAACCATGTTCTCCATCCATCTATCCATGTCTCCATACAACCACCAATGCAACTGTTCAAAGACAATTCAAACTGGAATATGTGAAAGCAAAACAAGATCCCGGGTAAAAATAGCCCTGAATGAGTTCTACATGCAACAGTGGGTGATCAATCCACAAACACCTACATAACTCAAAGAAATCCAACCATGCGTAAACAACTAGCATGTCCAAGACATTCATCTGTAGATAACATACCTATCAAGGAGTAACATAGTAATTAAGAGGAAATACAAACATCCCCTACTCATGCTCAAGGCAACTGAACTATGCTCATAGGCATCCATGTGCAAATCAAACATCTGCATCATCATAGACTCACAACACTGAATCTATTCACATGTATAAACTCACCTATACATCCATCCATATCAACAGGCTCTCCAGAAGCACCAAGTCTCTCACAGACTAACTCCAAAGCAATATATGAAACCTGTACTCATCAATGTCAATAACAAAAAACCATGCTAAACCATGCAACTAATACCGAGAAAAATGTCATCAACATAGTGCACAAACCAGCCAATATGAAATAAAAACAAGGGCACCATCCAAAAAAGGTAAATAAACACTGTTGTTAAACTTGTGACAAAATCAACCATGGTTTCCTAACTGACCCTGGTAACTACTCCGACCACCATAATTATTAGATGACCCACCATGGTTAATCCTAACCTACACCGGTTTCTTTAAGTAGCAGATTTTCTCCTTTTTCACCCTTCAAACTTTGAAAAATTCCTCTATCATCTTCACCCACTGAATCTAACCATCAATTGTAATCCCATAGGGATATCCAGCACCACAAAATAAACTAGAAGTGACATGACAAAACAATAAATTTAATATACCTACAAATCCGTGACTTCCCTCCAAAACCAATTAGTCCCTCTGTCACTCTAAATAGTAGCAATCTCCTCTTATTTTTCATGTGTTTCATGTATCCAATCCTGCAATGTCAACAACCATGGCTTACTCCCACTAAACATGAAATTCCGTACACTTCATCTAACACCAAGCTCAAAAGCTAATATGTCAGTGAGAAATAAAACCAAATGAAAGAAAATATAAAATGATTTCCTTCTTACAAAAGAATACTCCTACATCATAGAAGTTTGGACTTCTTGTGAAGTAGGTGAATCAACTTCTTTTCATCCCGTGTACTCAACATCTTTCATTACCTACAACTGTGTCTAACCGTGACTTTTCATTAAGGATTTCATCCTTATACTAGATATCCTTGTCCTCAAGATTCCACACAACCGGGAAATAAAAGTCAAACAACACGAAAAACATGATGTAAATCTGCACACTATCCAAACTGTATCGGTTGATCCACATGAAAGAAATAAAACATGAACTATATAGAGATACCCAACCCAAAGTATCACCGGACTAACCAAGCCAACTCTATCCTCTTTCTGATCTAGACATTGAAGTGATTTGTCATGCTTTCGCCTATACACACTGTGCAAGAAACATGATCCTCCAAAATAGGACACTAAACCATCCATGCCCTCTTTTACTGTAAGAAACCATGTGTAAACTTGTTGTCACAGAGACCGACTAAGGTTCACTCACCAGTATCAGTTACCCTATATGACCGATGTCAGTTCCCGAGCTAACATCAGTGCTGTTAGAACTAACACAATGCCAAAAATTGGCACGCATCACCAAACCAAGTGCCTACTTTGACCAAATTTGATAGTTGTGTTGAGCCAGTCATTTCAAGAAGCACCCAAATCTTGTACAAAAACTTAACAACAATAATACATGCAATAAAACTGCACCAAGATGAAATACATCACCTTACCAACACCAAGATACTCAACCGCATCTTCAACTTGAAGAACATGTTTCTCTGATGGAAACCCCATCTTCGTTCTATGCTACTATATTCAGCTTCTCTAATGAATCCCATGCATCTAACTACACCAAAGGATGCATAACTGCTCCTTTTCTCTCATTCTCGATCTAGATCTATAATCCTAAACATGCATGTGCAACCAAAATAATATAAGCACTACAATACCAAGATAAAACCATACCTCAATAACCAGATCTGTAATTTGACCAACATGCTTGTGCCTCCAAGAACTAGGGACACCTCAACAAACAAGATACATTCCATGCATCTTCCATTTCTTCATATCGTGATTTTCTCGTTTAAAACTACGTTTCTAATGAATCGATCACGGTCACCTTGTAATCGACCATGGTTACACTATTGATGTCGGTTGCCACTTAACCGATGCCGGTCATTGTAATTTCCAACAACCTTACTCTTTCAGCTCCCACTTGAGATTTAATATCTTCCTATGATCTTATTATCGGGAATAACACACCATGCTCTCATCTATGTCGGTAATAACCACTAACAAAACCATGAAGCAAGCCCTTGCTCAAATAACAAAGCTAAGCAAGCTCGATACTTGTTGGGAATTTGGGACTGCAGAATAATTCTATGATTTAATAACAAGTAAAATCATGCACACAGGATCTAAACAATTCCCAAAAATATACAACAGTGGAGGTATAAACTAGAATAATCCAAATCAATACAAAGTACACACACATAACATAGAATGTACCTTGGTTCACCCAATGTGGGCTACATCCACCAAAGATAGAGATCTCATATATATAATACAATAAGAGTACAAACCAACTCTTCCAAGAGTATCTCCTGTCCTCCGATCTCTAAGTGGATCTCCATGAGTGCACTACAACCGTGCCTTCAAACACCACCAACGGATCTCACATAACCCATAACTACTGCATCTCTGAACTACTACCAAGTTCTCTATGGATATGTAAACAATGCCTCTCACATGGGTCTACCATATGTGCAACTATGATTATGCACCAAGAATTAAGTTTGTCTCTCCATCACTACATAACCTATGTAAACATGAAGAAAACCTCCTCTATAATATCTAGATCTACATGGATTAAAAATACAAAGTGATCTCTCGGATCTACAACACAAGACTAGATCTACATGGATCTATAATACAAGATCTCACGAACATGTGGATCTACAAGAAGAAACTCTATATGCTTTGCATACAATGCAAGCCATTAAAATGAGACAATAACTATAAAAGAAAATATAGTAGAAGAAGTTACCCTCTTCTCACCATTCAGATGTACCTGTTATTTCCTTCTGTCCATCTCCTTTCCATGGATACTTTGTCTTTATGTAACCATTTCTTTCTTTCTCTTCTTCTTCTTTGTCTTCATCCTCTCAATCTAGGAGAATCAAGGATCTAATTCAATCCTTTTCTTAATTCTACTTCTAAACCCTAGGTTTCGTGCCTATATAGGCGTATATAAACTTAGGGAACTTAGCCATACAATTACAATCAATAGATATACTTTAATGCTAAAAATAGATCTAATTCTTGAGAGTTAATTAAAACAATCCCCTGCATGTAATCGATGCAGATTCATCTGTTGAATGATGGTGGTTCTTATGTTGACCGATGGCGGTTCTTGTGTTGACCGATGATAGTTACACCATGACCAATGCCGGTTCTTATCGAACCAAGAACATGTAAAAGCAAGCTATAGAAAACTCGTTATAGAAAACTAAACTCGTGTCGAAGCAGAATATGTTATTTAGTATGTAAAAACCCCTAAATTATTCCCTCCTCTTTGGGGGCACATGTGATATCATTGATAGGATAATCTGGCCCCAAAATAAGACCAACCACATTCTAAATTATGTACCCTTGAAATTCCTTGGTAGAAACCAAGGCACGTATAAACAAGAAGGCTAGCCAAAGACAATTGTAAACACCATGGCATGCATATACAAAACATGTGAAATCTATGCGACAATGTAGTAAATGAAAACACACAAAAATAAAGTAATCCACACAAAGCGGGTTGCAAACATGGGACATCACTCATAATGTCGCAAGACACCCAAGGTCGTCATGGCTGCAATAAACAAGAAAGTGCGCACACACAAAATATGGAAAAGCTCACCTATAATGGCAAACAATGGTAGATAAGTACAAACATATAAACAAGTAGTCATAGAAGCATATAATCATACAAAACAAGTGTTATACATAGAACACCCATTAATATGTTAGAGAAATAACCGATATGTCAAAAACATGTATCATGAAGTAATGTAAGATGCTAAGTACAAAAATGAAACAATAACACTGGATGAGATGTATATGGATGCCCCAGGTGACCAAGTATAGTAAGGGTAGAAGGAGAGAATCCATGCCACGTGTAGGAGTCATGTATCTATAATTACACCAAAAAAATGTGTGAATGTGCATGTGTGCATGGTATAGATAATGACATATAATAAATCAATATAACATGTGTAGTAAATTTATCATGTAAAAAACTATTGATCAAGAGTAAATTCCCCAAGATAACGCATTATGAAGTGGATGGATGGAATGGAATGTAAGATGGAAGTATATGTAGTGAGGTTCATTTTCTTTTCCCCCTCAATAGTCAAAAATGAACCGTAAATGAGAGTGTGCCATCAAGATATGGTCAAGTAGTGTTTGTTGTGTCTAATGCGATGTGATGAGTTTGTATGTAGTGGTGATGAAATGTGACATATAGAAAGGACGAGCATGAATGGTATAGATGAAGTGTATATCATGACTAGATGAATGGAGGAGTGATAATTTATCCTAAGTGTATATCACTATATGATGAAAGGATGAGTGATGATTTATCCTTAAGTATATATCACTATAAAGTGAATAGATGAGTGATGATTTAGCACTAAGCATATATCACCATATGATGAAAGGATGAGTGATGATTTATCCCTAAGCGTATATCACTATAAAATGAAATGATGAGTGATTATTTAGAACTAAGTGTATATCGCTATATGCTAAATGTTAAAGAGTGGTGAGGTAACCTAGAGTGTATACCACTATAAGATGATATAATAGGGGTGGTGATCTAGCCTAAAGCATATACCACTATAAGATAGAAAAAGAGTGAGTGATGATGTAGCCTAGAGTGTAGGTCACTAGCCTAGGAATGTCGTAGGATGAAATGTCACATTGTGAATGTGAGGTCCATTTGATTTGTAAACCCTCAGCAGTTGAGTATGGACCAAGGAAATAATTGCATCATAGGGTGGTGGGGGCGTAGTGCATAAAATATAATGTAGCACGTATAATGAGAATAAATGACCATGTGATGAATAAAATGTGTAAATGCACAGTGTTGAAAATGCAAAGCTAGATGTGTAAGATATATAAAATGTAATGTATAATGCACAACGTAACATGTGTAGTAATGTAGAATGTAGGGATGAAATGTAAAGCTAGAATCATATGTACTGCAAACTAACATAGTATGTATAATGTGTATGAAGTAGGTATGTGTAATGTATGATTATATTGTTTATGTAGAATGACTAGGATATATGATACATAAAATGAATTAGGTGTGATGTAAAATTCATGTAGAATAATAGTGGAATGTATGTTAAGTCTAGTATGTATTGGTGTATAACATGCAATGCATGATAAAATGCATTGTATAATTTCTATAGTGCAGCGCGTGGGAGTTAAATGTAATGGTAATCCCTTAATATTCAAGTGTGAACCAAATCACAAGAGTGCGTCATCGGGTAACAACGGTGCTAAGATGTGTGATGAAAAGATGAAAACGGAAATATTATAGATATGGTGATAACATAAGGTGGGGGAGAGTAAGGTGTTGTGCCCCTGATTATTTATAAATGATAAAACTAACCAATGATGGTAAAAGTTGAAGGCTTTCCACATGAGATATGTGAGGATGAAAGTGTAGGACTATGATGTAATAGTAAAGGTATAGTAGACAAACATTGTGTCGAGTGAATGAAGTGTATGTGCATGTGAGGGATGAATATAAGATTAATATCATGTTGTAAAATGTGTTAGCGATAGAGATCTTAGATATGTTGTACGTAAAGGTGATGGGGCCATCGTAAGTTAACACGGTGATGCAATTGACCTCTCGTGAATAGGAAATAGTGCACTAATACTAGTAGATGATTGACTTGAAGATGTCGCAGATGGTCAAATAGAAAGAGATGGTGAGCTACTTGCAAGAGGTCATTGCTTAGGAGGTGGTTGAGTAACACTAGCCTGATGCTCATGAGAGATAAGAACCTGATGGGCTTTATCTTTTACATTATAAGGTTGTGCAATAAACGAAAGAAGGCCTAGATGCTCAACATGTTTGATGATTCGTGACAAAGTTTGGAAAGAATTATCGTGATGTCCATTACTTTAATGATGATGGAAATATAGACAACCTCGGTATTTTTCCAACTGATAAGGATGATAGTAATGAGTAGGTAGTAGAGTGATCAACTTATTGCTAAGGAGTTGAATAAGAATGTCATGTGGTGTAGAATTGTGTTCAAATATGAGAGGTTCAGAAATGGCTTGCCTTGAGGTGCGACTTGGATGGTAGGTAGTGGACATAGATTGCATATGGGATGTAGAGTGACCACAAACATGTGACTGGGAAGCATCCTTAAGTTGTTGAATTTCATATCTAAGAGAGGTAATATTGGATTCCATAGCTTGAGATAAATTATGCAGAGTGTTTCTTGTGTCGATAGAGGCACATTATATGGATGATCGCAAGGGCCAAAGTTTTCAACTGAACATTTGAACGTAGGACTTATCTTGTGTGGTGGGGTATTGTCATTGATAACGTGGAGGTCATGGACAAGTAAAATCTTCTAAAATATCATCATTATCATTTTCAAAATCATATTGAATAATACGAGAAACCCGATAAGCCATAGTATGGGGTTGTTCATTCAAATAACCATGAATACACAAGTTATACATTTTCATGGCATATTATTCATCAGTAAAGGGAGGCAATGGACATCCATGAGCATACCAAATAGTGAAGTTGGGTGACTAGCAAAGAAAAGAGTTGTTGCAAATGCGCATAGTACCAAATGGCATGGGAAAGGCTAAATCAATATGGTTAGGATCGAGCCTCGCTCTAATATAATCTAACCAAGATTAGAAAAGAGTAATTGAATAAGGAGTATGATAATGTGTAAGGTGAACAACAAGATGTAAAATACGAAGCCCATATGAAGCGTGAAAATAACAACTCCATGATATAAATTTGGATTGTATAAAGGAGAATAGAGGTCCTCAAAGGAAAATCCAAGCCTAAGGATACCATCGTGAAAACATATAATGTATTTACAAGGAATATCAAGTGGTATATGCTTCCAATAAGAATCATTCATGAAGAGAGTGCAAGTGAATGGTGATTTTACTAGTTGTGTTGGTGAAGGTGTGGAAGATATAGCAATTTATATGGATTAGAAAGGCCCGTGATAAGGAATGAGAGAAATAGTAGTAATAGGTGGCATGGAAGGAGATATGTCTACCATGGGAATGGCACCCTCTAATGGTGATAAGGGTGCCCGCTCATCCATAACATGAGGTAGTGGAGGGGTAGGTAAAACAAGAGGGCATTGTGGAATAGACCCTATATAAAGTATCATAATGTTTGTAACATCAGGAGTCATAGATGAAGCAGGAGGATCCATATAAACCATAAAAATAGTAGGTACCAAATCATGTGGAGATTTGAAATATTTTGGTCTAAAAGTAGGAGATGGATAGGTAGGGACAATTAGTGTATTCAAAGAATCAAATGTGTCTAATGTGGTAGAAATAATGAGTGGATACAAATCATCTTGTGGATCAAGAATGGTAGAATCTGCAATGGTGGGATCAACTATAGGAGCTTACACCTCCTTGAGGATTTGTGCTAAAATAGCGGGTTCAATAGTACACGAGATAAGTGAAAATGGCGTCAACTATAGCTTTAGAATCTATATCAGAAGATGGAATTTGAATAAATAAAGGGAAAGGTCTATAACTAGAAGGATCAATAGGTGTATCAACAAAGGCATGACCAAATCCATCAAATTGTAGAAATAGGGAGATTCAAAAGGATTATATTGAGCCATGATGAGATGTTGGGTTCACCAAAATGATTAACTAAAATTGATTAATGGGAGGGTAGTTAATCTAATATAGGAGGACATAAACATTGTAAATAAATGTGATAAAGTAATATAGAAATTACTAAATGATAAAAACTAATAAATTAAAACCTTGAAATGCAAGGAGGTGAGGAAAGAACTCAACTGATAATGGATGTCTATTGTAGAGTGTCACGAGAGGACTGGAGAAAAAAATAAGTAGGAATGATGCAAAGGTCTCATAAAGACTGGATCTGGATAATCTGAGTGGACTGGGGTGCCTAAAATAGGACTGGGGTACCCATGGGTGCTCTCGTATGCAATTTGGGTGCTCTAGTATGCAAAAAAACTCCATACCCGGTTCTCACAGGGTCAGAAGTTGGTCTGAAACCCTCGTTGTGTGTCACATCAAGTTTGTTAATCCCGCACCGTATGTCGTTAATAATACAATCTAATGTAGAGACCTGTAACAAGATAAGAAGGAGTATCAAAACCCTAAAAATAAATCTTCGAATGAAATTGTTAGACTGACCTCATCTACCACAACAATGGGCTTACTACTCGAGCGCGCACTACATTTCAGACCCAAATGTAGTTTTGGTGAGTGTGTGTATGTCATGCCCTAGGTGCTCTTGTGCCTATCGCGTTATGTTAAATAACAAGTAATAACTAAATGTATAAAATGTAATATCATGTGTGCATGGAATAGAATAGAATACTCCCCTATGAAGTGTGATACACACTTCCTATCTTGTTCCTTGATGATGGATCTATGTGGATGTAAATACAATATATGGATGCAACTCTAGGTGAGTGATGGTAGTAGAATGATTCCGTGTTTCTCATTATGGTCTCATAACTTTATATTTATAGGGTTCTCTTGATCTAATTTCATAATTCACCTTGACATGGTCGATTAGGAAAAATATAAGGATGAAAAATGGCTAGAAGAGCCCAAAAGGTGGTGGGAAATTAGAAAAGGATCGTGGCATTCTCAGGGTGGGGCCACTGGGCACCCATGGGTGCCCCAAGATTACACTGGGTGTCCCATCCAAGGCTGAAATGATGGGAAAGTTTCAAAACAAACTCGACATGTAGATTAAAATGTGTGGGAATTATGAAAAAAACTAAAATAAGATGGCCAAAAGATGGGGTTAATTAGTACTTTCTTCACTCAAGAACCTTCTAAATAGTAGTATGAAACCAGGATAAATATTGTCTAAAGTGCATGATTTTATGACTATAAGGTATGAATTGGTTGTATCCTATCAAGATGGTTGTAATAGTGGCTGAAAGATTGCCTTGAAAATCTCATAGTAATTGAAGAAGAAGAGTTCATTGGAAATCAAGGAGAAGAAATTAGAAATTGAAGTGGCATGTCAAGATCCCTAAATCCCATTGAGGCTTATAAAAGTGAGAATAAGAATATAAATGAAATACAAAATAGAGTATTTGATGTACCAAAATACTAGGAAAGATGAATGAGAAAGCCTTAGTGAGGTATTAAGAAACAACAAGGTGTGATAGATTTATTGAAAGAAAGAAATGAACATTGAGGCCTAGAAAGAAAACAAGTGAAATTGAGGCTCAAGAGAATAATAAGAGGATTAGAGAAAAATGAGTAGAAAAATGAAGGGATTAGTTGAAATAGGATTCCACCAGAAAAATATGAAGAAACATACTAAGAAGGAAGAGCTAGAATATTAAAATAAAATAAATGATTTGAGAAAGAGGGTAGAATATATGGGGATTTTAGTAGAGAAAACTCAAGAAAAAGAGATTTAATATTATGGATGGAAATTGAAGACAATATTTAATTTTCCAATAGGGCTACTTATAGTAAAAAACAAGAGGCAAAATTATATTTCCTTGATAAAAAGAGAGAGAAGGAGATAAAAAGAGATGCAAGTGAGTGTAAAAAGTAGTAAAAGAGATGAATCAAGATGAGTAAGAGATAGTATATGCATTCTTGGTTTCTATTGATGTATAAAAAGAGAGTGAGAAGGATGGGATAAATGAAGAGAATTTTTATAAGGATTACTTTTAGACACTAAGTGAAGAAGGAAAAGGCGAAAAGGAATAAGATTTTCATTCTAATATTTTTTTGAATCGATGGATATAGGTACTAAGCATGAAGAATGTGTAGTATATCAAAAACGTATGACAAGAGTAAAAAGAAACAAAATGGAAGAAACTATCAAGCATAGAGACATTTGTGTAAATAATTTGGTTAATTTATCGTATATTTAACCATGCTTTCAGTTCTTTGGTTATAGAAGTCTTAGATGCTAGGTCTAATATCATGACTAATATCTTAAGATGAGTAAAAATAATTTTTTCGTGACAGAAAACATAAATCTATAGCTAATCAAGATATTAATGGGAAGCTAGAACCTATTCGGGGTTGCTTAGGAATAGAAGAATACAAAAGAATGAAAAGAAAAGATGAGAAAAGGATAAAACAAGATAAATTTGTGAAATATGGTGAAATGTAAAAAAGGAAAATGGTTAAGAGAATGGAAAATAAAAACTATTTTTCTAACTTAAAATTTGTTTTTGGTGTAGCTATATGGAAAAACAAAGACAAAGTGAAGGTGCCATAAAAACATGTAAACATGAAAGAGTTAAACAGACAAAGGAGAAAAAAAAGTTGAGAGTAAGGATGGAATTAATAAGACAATAAAATAACCATAGAAGAAAAATATAAATACTAATGAACCTAAAAGAGCAAGAAGCAAAGCAATCCAGAGGAATAAAATATGCTAGAAGAAAAGAAAGAAACTATTTTGTACAAGAGTAAAAAAAATTCTACTTGGAAAGTATAATGTAGGAGCATCATCTTTATCATGATATTAAAATATCAATTTGTGTTTCAAGAGTCTTGGGAGGTCAATCAAGTTCAGAATAAGTCATGTTGGGAATTAGATGTGTGTTTGAGTTTATTTGTAGCATTGGAGAGGTTTTTCCTCCCAAAAATGTAATTTGAAAATTTGAATATTAATAAATTTGTATATGTATATAAAGTGCTCATTTATGATATCTTATGATTTTTTAGGTGTCTTACATATTATTATAGGTTTTCCAACATATAATGAGGTATATTCAAGTTTGGTATGTTGTTGAGTGAATGTAGGAGGATATGAGTTACTTCTATGTTGGTAAAAATAGTCTTTTATGTTTAGATGGTTGGTTGAGAGAAAATCTCAACAAGAATAGTCTAAATCCTAAACTTAGAAGGTTCTAATCAACTGAATCACCATGAAATCAGCTAAGGTAGGTCGAGGATCAGCTCATCAGGAGCATAAGTTACAGAAAATCAAAAGAGGGAAGGTATGTTGGTGTTTTTATATGTTAAACATGTATATAAGATTTATTATGAATGAGTAAAGGGAAGAGATTCTAAGTTTCTCCATATGTTTTATAACCACTGTTTATATACATTCAATAATATTCAATTCTTGAATTCATGGCTTAAACAAGATAATGATTCACTCAAGAATATCTCTTGCATATCCTACCTTGCAATTAAGAATTATGTTAGATTATGATAGAAATCTTATTTGTCTAAGATGATTAGGAAATTTTTAACACATGCTTCCAAAAAGGAAAGGTTGTAAGAGGATAGGTTGAAGCTACAGAGTTAAATTTTAGGATTTGAACCTTTTTTTAGAAATAAAGATATCAAATTTTCTCTTTCTAGGCCTCTTGAGAACCCTCCACTAGGGTTTAAAAACAAAAATTGTAGATCTCACGCATATATTTTTGTTTGAAGTCTAAATTTGGACTAAGAGGACTAAAAGTGGTTTAGAATGATATAAAAAGGGTTTTTTCAATTTAATTTAGTTTACAAAAATTTATTAGTGATAGTAGTGATTGTCCTAATTAGGAGACCTAATAAGGTCTTGTGTAAGAACTTTGTCTTCCAAACTAGGTGTGATTTACTAAAGAACATTTTAAATGCTTTTAGATTCAACTATAATGTCAAAATGGGTATCTAAAATGTTAATTTTTCATCTTGATCATTTTTGTATCAAATTTTATTCTGAAATTCCTTTTTTTGACAGAGCCACTAGCATAATAGGGCAGTTCAAGGTTCTTAGCCAAGAATGCAAAATCATAGTAAGAAATCAATTTCATTTCCCATCAAAATGGAGATATAAATGTTAAATAATATCATAAAAGTGTATGTTGATTCCTAAATTCAAAGAGTGGGTATTTGATGCTAATCGACCACATTTATTAAGCACATTTCCAAGAAGATCACT
The DNA here is from genome assembly GCA_018340775.1 of Taxus wallichiana var. yunnanensis. Classification (NCBI taxonomy): domain Eukaryota; kingdom Viridiplantae; phylum Streptophyta; class Pinopsida; order Cupressales; family Taxaceae; genus Taxus; species Taxus wallichiana. The sequence continues at coordinate 305,885,712 of CM031235.1, forward strand.
TCCTATAGGGTTAGGGTGATTAATTTTCTATTGATTCTAAGAAGAAAGATATCAGTGCATTTGTTTAGTCCATTTATTCCAATATATTTGGTCTAGATCTATCCTAAGAATGGTTCGAGAGATTCCCATACATTTGGTTCGAGCTAGAGATAGTTTTGGACAATAGCTAGACATAGTTCTAGTCCGAAGCGATAGAGATTTTAGTCCATAATTTTGGGTGTTTCATCATAATCTATCCATGAGTTTATTCTTATTCTTTCTTATGTGTTTATATTATTTCCATAATTGTTTCTCTCTTCATGGCATATGTTGTTTCATCATCTGCTATTCATCATGATTTTAGATCTATAACATCCTTCTAAAGTACATATAATCATTATAATATGCTTTTCAAATTCAATTTCAAACCATGAATGTTGAAATTTAATCTCTTAAGGATTGATATTGCATCTAAATAATCCTTCTAACAAGCTATTTCATACAAATTCCTTACATAATACATATTCTCATACAAGTGAAGTAAAATTCCTACATAGAGACAATGTGTGTTCCACAAGATCGGTCTCTCCACTAAAGAAACCACAACTGAAGGAACATATCTAAATTGATAAGAAAGTTAAATAACATGATATCCTATTTGAGATACTTATTAAGTTCTTAATAACTTTGTTATGTACTCATTACTACCTATACTATCAACTTGAAAGACTCAAAGGTCAACCATTTTGTAATTATCATGGAATTAATGGACATCACAACAATGATTTGTATGTTTAAAATAAAGAACCCAACGAATTGAGTGTAAAGGATTTATTTCATTTACTACACATTCATCTCAAGTTTTCAAATCTCAATGGGTTCCTAAAGTTGATCCATCTATGTGTAGTGAACATAATGCAATATTGAATGATGCAAATTATGCAATAATAAAAAAACCACCTATTCAAAAATAGGATATGAATGAAATACCTCCTTCAAAAGAACCAATATTAGTTGAATCCTTACATCCTACTATTGTATAAACTACCATAAAATTATTACTAATTGAACATGACCAATTACACATGGCCTTAGAGCACATAGAGAATACAAAGAAAAATCAGCTAGCACCATATTACCAACATGGATACATTTGAATAAATATTGTAGTTGGGTCGATGATTGGGATCATGATAGCAAAAACGATGAAAAAATTGATACACCAAGTGATATTTCTATGGATATCTCTAGTTATCCACCACAAGCTTTGATAAATTATAGTCCACTATCGATATTGATCGCAATAAAAATATGTATGATTCTACACTAGTGACTAGCACTATGGAACCTATTATGTATGCATTGACTTATCCCACTACAACTATTGATGATGATGATATGTGGATCTCTACAGGAATGGGAAATAGGCTACACCCTATGTTTTCCTCTAAAAATTTTTCTAAGGGAAACATGTAGAATAATCCCATCGATAGAATTGATTCATCACTACTAATCAATTCTAATGACAAATGTGATTTTTATCCTATGTACTATTGTCATGAATATAAACACCTGACCTAATTCTTGAGCCTATTGATGAAGGAGAGGACATTATTTCACTAGAAGTATTATAGAATTCTTGATATCTAGTTGTTGAGCATAAAGTTGCTTAAATGGCCAAGTATAACACCCTATTAAATCCACCTCCTCATCCTCTTAAAAATATTTATGGTAAAACACATGTGTCACTTTTATACACATACAACATATCAATTTTCATTCATCCAACATTACATTCTCACTCATAATATGTTATTATTAAGTAAGCCTACTAATTGTAACTATATATTTGATATTCATCCACATACACCATTGTATGATACCTTATCCAATACTTGAGGGGCATATCTAGATCTCCCTTCCTTATTTTCCAGAATAGGTTTCCTTGCATGCCCCTACATACTTTGGTAAGGGTCACATTTCCAATACTTTTTTATTCCTATTATGTCATACCTCTTATATCACAATGACATCCACACATCGATGAAAACCAAGACCAACCAATTGTAATATTTTTAAGAAACTAAATTCTACTCATAAATCTCAATTAAAAGTAATCTATTACACAAAATGTTCCTAGAGATAGTTCACTTATTGCTCTTCTCCTAGGCCCTCTTTGGCACATATTATTACCATTGTTCCATTGGCACTTGATTCACATTCGAGTCCTAGCCCTCCATCATCTTTACTAGTTCATTCACCTCCTTGAGAGGTCATCATCGGGTAGCTTTCATGTTATCCCTCTTCTTGTGCATAGCTATGCACTAGAAAATTCCAAAAATATTAATATAATCACAAAAAAACATTCACATATTTTCAAAAACACAACTCAGACCTATTTATCTAGCATACATTGTTTGTAATTTACATTACATGTGGTTTTATCCTTCTAGTTTGATAGATAGAATTTTCTTTTGATTAACTAAAATTAGGATAAACTAATGTATGCTAAGATAGTTAAGCTAATATAGGACTAAAACTCTATAAAATATGCTAAAACAAAGGTGGAATAACTTTAAATAATTATACTAAATGAAATAAAACCCTAAGTATGTAAAGATGTAAAAGGAAAGGACTTAGCTAATATCCGAAGACTATTGCAAGTTGTCACAGGTTTGACTATCGATTCCAGAAATAGGAATGATCACTCGTAAATGTACCGTAAAGGTCATCTATGGAGGATTTAAGTATACTAGAGCACCCAAGAAGGTACTGGAAACTTGGGGTGCCCTAGTCTGCAAAAAGGTTCTTTGGTTTCTGTAAATGCTCAAAATTTGGTTCCTTTAGTGTCGCAAGATACCCTAAAATATTCCCTATCTATTTCACTAAATCTATCGAGGTGCACTAGATATAGAAAATAGTATAGATGAAGGGATGACCTATAAAAGATAATGAAGTATCAAAAACCCTAAAAATAAAAATGTAAAATGAATCGGTCAGACTAACCTCAGTTGCCACAATAATGGGATTACTAAACTGAGTGTTACACTACATTACAAACCCAAATGTCATTCTAACGTTTGTTTTCATGTCATACCCTAAGTGTTATTGTGCCAGTCACACTTTGTGAAGTAGTGAGCAATAATAACTATAAAAATGTAATAGCATGTGTGCATGGAATAGAATAAAATCCCCCTATGATTAGTGTGTTGATGTAGATATCCTAGCCTTGATTCATGAAACTATGTGGATGTAATTGATGCAATGCATGTAACTCTAGATGGAGTGATAGTAGTATGTGATGCTAGGAGCCTCATTATGGTCTCATAACTTTAGATTTATAGGGTTCTCTTGCTTTAATTTTGTAATTAACCTTGACATGGCTGACTAGGAAAAAATAAGTATGAAAAATGGATAGAAATATCCCAAAAGAGGAGGGAAAGTAAAACAAAGATCGGGGCACCCCATGTGGGACTTGGGTGCCTCGGGGCCCCAAGTACATGCTTGGGCACCCTGATTTAGGATAAAATGACAGAAAATCCTGAAACAAACTATGCATGTATCTTAAAATGTCTAGGAATGAAAAATAAAAGCAAAATAAGATGGCCAAAATATAGGATTAATTACTACTTTCTTCACTCAAGAACCTTCTAAATAGTAGTATGAAAACTGGGCTAAATAATGTCTAATGTGCATGATTTTGTGACTACATTTTACCCCCACTTTATGTTGGTGAGCGGCAAGCTCGGTAACATAAAGTAGATAGAAGTGCATACCTGATATCCATGTAGAATGTAGTAGAGACGTGTTGATGGACTAGACTCAAGTGTGGAATGAAAAAAGAAAAATTGGAACATGGATTCTAAAGATGAAAAATGTGCATAAAAAGTGAATAAAGTGAACCTAGGGTGAAACGCATGTAGTTGTTGCGGTGTGTAGTGTACTTGCATGGTTAGTAAAGATAAGTGTCGTCGTGTTGTGTCTTCATTCCACTTTGTCATTATTGTTGTTTTTGTTGTTGTTGTTGACCCCAATTTGACTTCTTGTTTCTCATACGGCCGGACCTACAAGGAGAAAATAATGAAGTATTAAAATATGTATGTATGTAAATGTCAAATACACTATGTAAAATACACAAGTGTAAAATACATTGCATGAAAAAGTAAATGGAACATGTGCACCTGATCCATGTCAAGAAAAAAGGGTATAGAAGGATATTTTGTAATGCTGTGAGTTTTTTTGGGTGATCTCACGCCACCCTGACTGAAGAAGTGTAGGGAGGATATGCTTTATATCCTCCAACTCTAACCACTTCTACTAAAATGTGTGAAGATATCTCTCAGTAACGTCCTACTTTTGGGGGAATCGATGCCAACTAGCTAAATTAGTGTAGAGAGGCACATCCACTTTGTAACCCCGAGCATGTAATTGCTTCCCAAAATGCCAAAGGACACCATGTCTTGTAAAGGCCGTTGTGTGGAGTTTTTATACTATTCTAAACTCACTTGTATATAAACCCACAATGTTGGGGGCGAGAAAGTGCATTGTGCTAAACCAAAGTGTAAATGTGATGTGTTAGTATGTAGAAACCCTCAAATGATGCCTCCCTCTTTGGGGGCACATGTGATGCCGTTGAAAAGATAATGTAGCCACAAAAGAGGACCTACCATACTCGACTTGTGTAACTCGCCTTCTTTGGGGAAAGGGAAAGCACTTGGTAGAAACTAAGGTGTGAATAAAAGGGGATGACTAGTAAAAATAAGTGTTAATTTGAAAACACAATCATGTAATAAGAAAAGTATAAAATACGCAGACAATGTAATAACTACAAAAATAATTAGTGTAAACAAGAAAGAAAACAAGTAGACCGTAAAAAGAGGTTTACAAACATGGGAGATCGCTCATGATGTCACAAGACACACAAGGCTGTCATGGATGAAAACAATAAACAAGTGTGCACACAAGAAAAGGGAAAATCACACATATAATGACAAACAATGGTAGACAAGTAGAAACATACAACCAAGGAGTCATGGTGACATATAATCCTAAAAACAATTCTTCACATACAACATCCATTAACATGTTAGGTCAAGAACCAATATGTCAAGGTGTGTATGAGAAAGTAAGATAAGATTCTAAGTATAAAATGAAACAATAGCACCTGAATGAGATGATTTTGGATGCCCCAATCAACTAGTATAGGATGGGTAGAAGGTGAACATCCATGTCGTTTGTAGATTCCTATATTTGTGATAACACTAAAAAAAATTGTGAACGCAAATGTTTGTATGATAGAGATAATGACATATAATAAATGAATCTAACACGTGTAACAAAGTGATTGTACAAAACACTAGTAAACAAGAGTAAATTCCCCCAAGACAATGAAATATGTTGTTGATGATTGGAATGGAATGCAAGATGGAATGATAGAAGCAATGTGCCCCCGAGAGTGGATGGAAGTGTATGCAATTAGGTTCATTTTTTTGCCACCTCAGCAATCAAGAATGAACCATAAATGAGAGTGCATCATCGGGAAATATTTGAGTAGTGTTCATTGTATCTAGCGCATTGTGATGAGTGTGTATATGTAATGGTGATGAGATGCGACATGTGGAGAGATGTGTGTGAACCCTATAGTCAAAGTGTATATCACGACTTGTTGAATGGATGAGTGATGATTTATCCCTAAGCGTATATCACTATAAGATGAAAGGATGAGTGATGATTTAACACTAAGTATATATCACTATGAGAGGAATGAATGAGTGATGAGTTAACACTAAGCGTATATCACTACATGATGATAAAAATAGGTGACGATTTATCCTAAAGCGTATGTCACTACAAGATGAAAGGAGGGAGTGGTGATGTAACCTAAGGTGTATACCACTACAAAATGACAAAATAGGTGATGATTTAGCCTAAAACATATGTCACTAAGTTGAAAATGTCACATTAGGAAATGTCACATGGTGAGTGTAAGGTCCTTTAGATTAGTAAACAATAAGAATGAATCAAGTATGGACCATGTAACTAAAGTGTGTCATAGGGTGGTGAGTGTAGCACGTTGAAGACAACATAGTATAGACAACCAAGTAATGGATAGGGTTGGTAAATGTGTGATATGTAGAATGTGATGGTGAAGGTGTAAGATGTATAGTACATAGTATAAAATGTTGTGTAAGAAATGTAGATATAATATGTAATGATGAGATGTAAAGCTAGACTCATATGTAATGTAGACTAGCATAATGTGTAGAATATAGGTGATGTATAAATGTGTAGTGTATGATGTGACTAAGGGCACAACTACCCGTATGTATGTAATGCATAGATGAGATCTAGTATAATGGACACATGATAAGCGTAAAAGGTATAATGTGTGGTATATGTGAGATGAAATGAAAAAATGTGCAATTCCTATAGTGTAGTTTGTGGGGTTTAGTGTAGTGGTAATCCCTCAACAGGTCAAGTGTGACTTGAAGCACAAGAGTGTGTTATCGTGTAGTGGTTAAGCATAGTACTTTTTGAGGTGCATTATGTTGAGTTAGTTTTTGAGTGGTTTACTTAAAAATGTGGCGAGGCGATATACCCCATAACCAAGATTATCAATGATAATGTATGGACCTATCCAATTGGGCTTGAATTTACCATTTTGTGGTGCCGCAACATTAATGTTCTTTTGATTTTTTTCCAAGACAAGGTCACCTATGTTAAATTATTAGGGGTGAGTTTTATGCTTACTTAAGCAAGAGATACGAGATTTATATGCATGAAGGTGTTCTAGTGCTCAACATGGTGGGAATCTAGCATCTCTAATTCATGTAAGAGATTCTCACAATATTCATTATCTTTAAGAATTCCTTTAAGGTAAATTCACAAGGATGGTATTTTTAATTCAAGGGGAACAACTACCTCATAACCATAGATTAATGAAAAAAATGTGGCATTAATAGGCGTACGAATGCTAGTGCAATAATCCCAGAGGGAAAAAATAAGTGATTATGCCTATCGACACTACTAGAGTCAACAGTCTTATGTGTAATTTTAACAATAGTTTTATTGGTGGCTTTGTCTTGGCCATTGCCATGTGGATAATATGGTGTAGAGAACGATATTTTGATTTTGACCTTGGCATAGAACTTCTTAACATATTTATTTTTTAAGGAGGCACCATTATCATGATTAAGGAAGAAGTTATCCCGAAATGTGTGATGATATGTGTGGAAAAAAAGTTACAAACATCTTAACTAGTAGTGGTCCATAGAGAAACCAATTCAACCCATTTTGTGAAATATTCATTAGTGGTAATGATAAATTTATGTCCATCTATCGATTCGTGGATTAATCATGCTAGTTAGATCTAGTCCTCATATAGAAAAAGGCCAAGTGGGTGTGATGGGTTGTAGCTCATATGGTGGTGCATAATGGAGGTTCTTTATGTATTTGACATTTTTCACAAGGGCAGCATATTCAAGGTAACCTTGTTTCATGGAGGGCCAATAATAACCCCGACGTAAATTTTTTTGGGACATGGCCTTACCAGAAAAATGGCCACCACATATGTTGTCATGAATTAGAGAAATGACCATGGGTATATCTGCAAGTGGGAGGAAACGAAGAAGATGTCCTTGAATAACACGTTTGAATAATTTGGTTCCCATGATAACATAACAAGTAGCTTCATGGCGTAGGCAATGGGATTCATGAGGTTGTAGATTATTGGGGATAGTTTTCTTATACAAGTAATTATAAATAGGTGTGAACCATTCAACAGCTTTCATGATTGCGTGTGATTGTGTAAGCTATAAGAGGTATTACAAAAATGGATTGGTTTCGTAAGTGCATAATGACAAAATTAGCTTGTTCATATGTTATGTCTATGGGATGAGCAACGCAGAACTCACCATGGCGTCGGCGTGACAATTTTCCTTGCAAGGAATGGCATAAATAGAGTAAGAATCAAAGGTATGTAAAATGTCCTTAACAAGGGTATTATATGGGATGACATGTTCTTCTTTAGTATTATATGTATTATTAACTTGATTGATGATTAATTTAGAATCATCGTGTATGCATAAATTACAAATGAGAAGCTATTGAGTGGTAAATAATCCTAGGATAAGATCTTCGTACTCAATGATGTTGTTTGTACAAAATAATCCTAAAAATATGTGAAGAAAAAAGGGTCACCATGTGGGGTAATGAATATTATCCTGGATTTGGCACCAGATTGAAAACGAGAGCCATTAAATTACATTGTTCATATACAAGTGTCAACAATATAGGAAGTGAAATCATCATGAAAAGAGTCGAGATAGGTGATGGAATAGGGAGAGGAGTTACAACTAGTTGATCAACAATGACCTATCCTTTGATTGTTTTATGTGTTATGAATTTGAAATCAAATTTGGTGAGGAGCATAACCCAATGTGTCAACCTTCTTGAGAGATACGTGTGGGATAGGAGGCAACGTAAATGATAAACTTTAGTGATGATGTGTACCTCATTGTTTATAATATAGTGTCTCAATTTTTCCACAACAAAGACAAGACCAAGGAACAATTTTTCAATGTAGCTATAGTTGCATTCGTAGGAGTGTAGGATGCGGCTGATATAATATATGGTTCTTTCATGTTGAGAATCATCATGTTGCACCCATAAGGCTCCTAATGCATGAAATGTAGTAGAAATATACAATATAATCGGTCGATCAAGTATGGGTGGAACTAGGAAAGATGGGATTAATAAGTAACTTTTGATATTTTTGAAGGCTTGCTGACATTTTTCATCCCAAAGAAACACGGTATTTTTTAATGAGTCATGTAAAGAGTTAAGTCTTATCTGCAAGTTGTGTAATGAAGTTCCGAGATAACTTGAATTTTTCCTTTTAAAGATTAGATTTGATGTAAATTTTTAGGAGGAGGAATGTCTATGATGGCCTTTATTTTCCTAGGATCAACCTCAATACCATGCAACGAGATAATATATCCAAGAATTTTTCAAGTTGTGACCCCAAAAACACATGTTTTAGATTTTAAGTGAACTTGATATTGGCACAAGTGTTAAAATAATGTGAGGTCCTTCGCATGAGGATTTTTTTTTTGAGATTTCGCTAAGATATCATCGATATAGTCTTCTAGGATCTTGTTAATATAGTCATGGAATATATGAGTCATTACACATTGATAAGTGGCACCTTCATTTTTAGGCCAAATGGCATGACTGTGTAACGAAATGTGCCCCAAGGAGTGGTAAAGGAATTTCTTGGTTAGTTGGACTGATATTTATTTGATTGTATCCCACAAAGCCATCCATGAAGGAGAGGATATTGTATCCAACTATGGAATCCACAATAAGCGTCAATGTGAGGCAATGTGAAGCTATACTTAGGGTAGGCTTTGTTTATTACAGAAATCGAGTGCAAAAACAAACCCAACCATTGGGTTTCATTACTAGTACTATGTTAGATACCCAGTCAGGATAGTTGATAGCATGAATGAAACCTACATCAAGGAGATTTTGAATTTCTTCCTTAACTAAGAGAGTTACTTTAGGGTGCATTTTATGAATTTTTATTGGACTAGTTATACACCTAGGTTAAGGAGAATATTGTGCATTGCTACCAAAGTATCAATTCCTGGCATATCAATATAATCCCATGCAAAAATATCAGAAAATTCATGAATGACTTACTTAATGTCATTTTGTTCAATGGGGTGAGGAAGAAACAAGTAACATTATGTGCATATTTTCATATGTTCCCAAGTTATATTGTATTGTGTCTTCGTTTAGAAGGAAAACCGATCCTCAATATATGGTTTAGTAGGAATGGTGTCGGGTGGAGTGCTGCATTATCGGTGGGGACATCGGGTTCCCAAGGTATATTTTGTTAGTGAGGGATAGAGGATAATATATCTTATGGTGGAAATGGGGAAGGTGATAATAAGCACCCATGTATTCCAATATAACATTATCGGTGGGAAAAGCATCAAGAGTATCCCATAGAATAGGAGCATCAGTACTAATGAGTTTGGGATGCAGTAGTGAAAGTGAAGGGACATGGAAAGAGGTATGGGAATCTACGGAAGATTGCGGAGGAGGGTGATACCCTGGGCTAAACTTGTGCAATTGTGGAGGGCGGTCCTGAGTTTACGTGATTTTATGTTCGGGTTGATTTATTTAAGTATTGGAGAAACCAAAGCGACAAAGATAGTCATATCCTATACCATATTTAGAAAAATCATGGGTATCATCAGAGGTAGGAGGGGGATCAATAGTTGGCATGAAAGTATTACAATTCTTAAAGGGGATGGGTCAATTGAGACATTGTATACAATGCCTTGATATAAAAATTTTAGTCATGCATGTAGTGTAGATGAAACCAAGTGCATAGCATGGATCTAAGGTCATCTACGAGGAGATTATAGTTGAGTTCAATAGGCATAACATGACAATGAACATCAAGTGTATATGGGTTGATAGTGATTGGTAAATTAACGATGCACTAGAAAACGTTTTGGGATATTATCAAAGCCACCGATAGAAATAGGTTACGGGACTAATGATTCTTCTAACGTGCCTATATGTTGGAGGAAAGTGGCATTACGAGATGTTTAAGTCAGATCCATTATCAACTAAGACATGCTTAACACCTACCTTGTTAATACATACTTGGATATACAAAGGGGGTCGTGTTACAATATCTCTTGAGGAGGTAGATCATTTTTCGTAAAATTTATTTGGTCCTCATTAAGTGATAGTGTCGTAATGAACATATGATAGACATATATGGGTGAAATTTGAGGTAGGATATAAGTGTTAGACAAGTAATTTTTAATCTTAAAGAATACAATCGGGGTGATTTTGAAGATAGGTGTAAATAGATATATTCATGATGACCCAAAGAGATGAAAAAGAGAGGGAAGAGAGCGGTAGTTGCATGAGCGGGGGCATGGACAATCGAGTTGGGTTCACAAAAATGATTAACTAAAATTAGGATAAATTAAATGTATACCAATATAGTTAATCTAATATATGAGGACTAAAATGTCTTTGTAAAATATGCTAAAACAGTATGGAATAACTTTAAATAATTATGCTAAATGAAATAAAACCCTAAGTATGTAAATATGTAAAAGGAAAGGACTTATCTGATTTCCAAATACTGTTACAAGTTGTCGTAGGTTTGACTAAATATTCCAGAGGAGCAAGAATGATCACTCAAAAGTTTTAAAAAGGTCACTCTGGAAGATCTAAGGAGACTGGAGCACCCAAGAAGGTACTAGGGCACCCTTGTCTACGAATGTGTGCTCTAGTTTCTATAAAATCTTATAATATGGTTCCTTTAGTGTTATAAGATACCCTAAAATATTCTCTATCTATCACATTGAATCTACCGAGTTGTGACGGATGTAACAAGTAATATAGGATGAAGGAATGACCTATAAAAGATAAAGAAGTATCAAAAACCCTAAAAATAAAAATGTAAAATGAATGGGTCGACTGACCTTATCCATCAAAATAGTGGGCTTATCGAACTAAGAATTGCACTACAATTTGGACCAAAATGTAGTTCGGTGTGTGTGTGTGTGTGTGTGTGTGTGTGTGTGCGCGCGCGTGCATGTCATTCCCTAGGTGTTCTTTTGTCACCATGCTTTTTCAAGTAGCGAGAAATAATAACTATAGAAAATGTAATAGCATGTGTGTGTGGAATAGAATAGAATCCCTCCCCCTATGTTGTGTGTTTTGATGTAGATATTCTATCCTTGATGCATAACATTATGTGGATGCAACTCTAGATGAATATATAGTAGTATGTGATGTTAGAAACCTCATTATGGTCTCATAACTTTATATTTATAGGGTTCTCTATCTCTAATTTTCTAATTAACCTCGACATGATTGACTAGGAAAAAGATAATTATGAAGAATGGATAAAAAGAGCACAAAAATAGGTAGGAAAGTAAAATAAGGATTAGGGCACCCTAGTGTAACATCCAAACTTTTGGGACTTAGTATTATTAATAAATTTGTTTGGTTGTTTCTTCTTGGTTACAATTTTTGTTTTCGTTAGTCATTCATCAAAGGTATGAGTATAAAGCACAAAGGAATGGACATTCATCCATATACCCGTATGGGTATGATCATAGGTACATCAAGCATATATACTTATGTATATAATCTAGCATAGTTTTGTGCATACACATGTGAGTATACGCATAAGTGCCCACTCTTCCGTGAGTTAGCACTCACCCTTTGATTGGGTGACATTATTTTGGAAACTTCTTGTGTGATATTGTTTAATGTCAGTTGCTAGCCTAACTAACCTAAGATATAGGTTACGTGATCTAACCTAAGCCTAACTTATGATGGTATGTTAGTAACATAACCGAGTGTCAAAATATTATCTAGATGCTTTTGACTCAACCTTAATAAATGCATGACATTTGATTAGCTTAAGGAAATTAGCTTGGTTAATGGGCTCGACATTTAAATGGTGCTTAGTTGTAATGATATTTTGTGGAATTAAACTTATGAGTTATTTTGGCATTAACTTATGTATTAACCATTCCTTGTGGAATGTGGCACATGTTTTATTTTTAAAAATAAAAATACAAAAATTTAGCCTAAAGCTAAGTGGAGGCATTTTTGGAGTTTAATTATATTTGAATGGATTTTGGAATCCATGGAATAAAGGAGAGTTAGGTTTTTATTTTTTCCATTTAGCATGGCATGAAGAGAGGAGGAAATAGAGGGGGAAACTATGTCAAAAAAATATGGAGGATTTTCTGGAAGTTTTACGGCCATCTGGAGCTGATTTTGGGCCTGTATTTTGGGATCTTGCCATTTTTATTGCAACAATGTTGTGAATAACTTTTATGGAAAAATAAATAAGGTTTTGGGATTTTATTTTGTATGGTGTGGACATATAGATTCATACAATATTATGGGAGATATCAAGGTTCCTTACATACTTATTCTAAGCACATCCTACAATACAAACTAGTGTTATTATTTCATTATAGTACCTTTTTCACTTTCTCATTGCGTTTGATTACATGCATAGTGTATTTTGTATCTTTTGAACTAACAAGACTAAAACATGTGTCTCGTGTGATTTTTAATTTTTAGTTTCATATGCTCTTCTATATCACTTATTATGTCATTTCATCATATACGATACTTTAGTTTTCTGTACATGTTTAGTAGTTTTGTGTGTAGTTACTTTTTTCTACTCTAATTGTGGCCTTAAGGGCCTTGGTTGCCTTACAAAACCATGGGTGTCCCATGTTTTTGGAATCATTCATTTCTTATGTGACATTGAAAATTTTTTCATAGGCCCACGGGCCTTGATTGCCTTATAAAACCGTGGGTGTCCCATGTTTACAAGCGTCAAAGCCATTTTCTTGACATTGCTTGGACTATTATCTTTTCACTTACATATGCATTATTATTGTTGATTAATACTAGTTCTCTTGTTGGAATTGTTTATACCTATCTTCTTGTTATTATTTCTCTTCACCGTGCATCATGCTCTCTACCACGGGCATCCTCTTTACAGTACAAGTTCTTATTAGTGTCCATAATATCATCCCTTCGTGATTTTCTATGCATATTATCAAACTAATTGAAAATGGTTACACATATATTATTTTGATCTACACACTCCAAATCCTTATCACATGCACCTCATAAGAGTTCATGTAGGTATATTCTACACATGCTGTAGACATAAATAGTATACTTGGCTCAAAAATTGGAAGGCAAAAGACAAAATTTCCCGAAACAACATAAAACATAGAAATTTAGAAAAGAAAGCATAAGGTCAAAAACATGTTGTATGGTCAGCACTTAATGAACATTCTTAACCCATTTCTATGATTTTTCTATGGAGGAACTTACAACAAATTTCACAATAGTTTCATATTTTCACCTACATGAACATGTTTTGGGCATAATTTTAGACTCATATGAATTAATTCAAATTAGTTTTAGGGGGTGTGAAAGGTTTAATTCCTTATTTTCCATAGTAATTAGTTTTAATTTTAGGGATATTAGGGGCAAATTTCTCCTTTCTCCATCTATATTTTAGAACATTTTAGTTCTATTCAATTTTTAATCAATTGTGCAACACATGGGGAGAGTATAGGGAAATTCATTCTCTTTTATATTGTTTCCTAATATCCAAAATTGAGCCTAGATCCATCTATAGCATTGTCATTCGAGGGGTTGTAAAAAGTAGAAAAGTGGCTTAGTTATTCATAGGTATTCCTTCCTCTCCTCTTACACCTAAGGGGAAGATATCATATTTTTTAATTACTTTGTTACATAGTTTAATTCCTTCATAGGGTGTCGAATCCTCATTCTTATTCTCTCTTCTCAAAGCATTCATGTGTTGAGTTCCATACACCTAATACTTGTACATATCCTCTGCAAAATTTTTGATTGATCACCCCCAATTATTTAAAATATCTCAAAAATATAAATCTCAAAGTGTACTAAAATAATAGGAAACTCTTCCCTACGCAAAACAAATATGTGTGTTCCTTCTACGTTTTGCATCTCTTTATTTCACTCTTCACAATTTCAAATTCCATTTATATTACATTTTTACATTTGAGTTAAAGTTGAATTCTTTATCATGGAAATTTACTAAACTATGTGTTGCAAGTTTCATCATGAATCCTTCTAGCACCAATATAACAGGATCTTGCAAAACAAACATCAAGTGAAGACAAAGTGTGTCTACACACTCATGTATATATTCCTTTAAGCATGTAATTTTATTTCATACTTAAAGGGGGGGAATATATTCACTCAAAATTTTTAATTCTAATATTTTAAACTATTAGTCTTGACATTTCTCTCTTACTCAAACAAATGCACTTTATGCATCCTCATTTGATACATCCCTATGTCATTTTTCTAAATTGTTTGGTCATACAAACTCATTTGAATAATGAAACCCCATAAGAAACTCCACTTTTCATCTTCCAAAATTCACAATGTAAATTATCAAACTTAGGTCAAAAACATACATTAGGGCGGGAACATCCATATGGTCCCGACCCTAGTCTATGGTTTTGATCTTTCTCACTTTGATCCCAAACTTTCCATTGTACATTATTCTTTGGGTCACTTACTTATCCTCATTTAGCATTTGCAACTTAAATCACTTAAAAGCAAATACAAGAAAGTGAAACTCACCTCATTTAAAACATTTCATGCTCAATCACTCTTATGGATGCATGTTGTAAAATCTCGCACAAAAGGACCAAAATATCCCTACGTTTTGAAAATACCTCTACACATCCATTATGGAAGAACTATCTATATTTTTGGAGCTTCCGACATTTGTAACAGCTCAAATTCACTCACTCGAGTAGATTGGAAAGAGATAAAATCATGTCAAGAATTGTCAAAGGAAATTTGTTAAATTTTATTGCACTACAACTGACTAGATAGCACATGCTAGGTGGAGAATGATGTGTGGTATGATTCCTCTTGAGTAGTGTCAATGTCAGTAGTGCATGAGAGTACCTGACAACCCAACTAATGTTTATTTTGTAATAATTCATACATGGTTAGGGTTTTGAAATATTGAGCATAGTATTTAGAGACCTTGCAATGTGATCAATAGTTATTGACAAAGAGTGAAAAAGAGAATCATTTAAGAAAAAAACATGGAAAGTCATAGACCACAATTACGAGCATGTGTAAAATTATACAAAGAGGTCAATATCATATAGACATTCCTTCCCCTATTGTACATTCTTACCCTAATAGATCCTTAAGTTACATTGTTAGTTGTGTAGCGTGTTAAGGTTCAAATATCTATGTTTCAACATCCAAATCACTCAAATTTTCCCATAATTACCTATAATCAGCTAAGTGCACTTAATTTCATGTATTTATGAGTTTGTATTATATCGTGTACATTTTTTTCAAGTAATAATTCATTTTTATAATATTGAATATTTAATGTTGTAATTTAATTAGTTAGAATAATCCCATATAGTTCCATTTCATTCCTTGTTTGATTATAGTGTAAATTCCCTAATCAAACTTGAAAAGGGTAAAAATAGGAAGGAATGCACATATTTGTTTTGAAGAGGAGTATTTCCTTTTTTTCTTGTGAATGATAATTTACATGAAGATGTCCAATAATTTGGGGTGATAAGTTCCCATTTTATTAGCAAAGGAGAAGCCAAATTAAGATTTGATTCAAGTTCATGTGATCCACCACCAAGAAGAGGTAACATAGGATTTTTTTCCAAAAGAAACCAATAAGGTGGGAAGGGTAGTGTACAATGTATCTAGCCACCATGATATATTTCCACATAAAGGGAGAGATAAAGGAAGGAAAACCAACATATAATTTACATAACCACCTTGTTATCTTCTAACCCCATAGAACACATTGTTGTAAGTGTATCTAGGCCCAATGTTGTAATAAAAACATTAAAATGGAATGGGTGGCCCACTTCCTCCATAAGAAAGGAAAAAATAAATAAAATGAAAGACAAGAAATAATAAATGGTGCAAAATCTTCTCCAATCTCTTCTTATAACCTTAGACGAGATTAGTTGAAGTGTTACACTTGTAGAATCTTGACATTATTTATTTTTGATGCTCGATTTATGTCTCCAAATGAAGAAGATAATGCTATAAGAAATTTGGTGAATCACATAGACAACCTTTCGGTATGAGAGTTCAAATGGAAAAGGAGAAGAGGATTTTTGAATTTTATCAAATCTTCTAAGGATTGTTTGTGAAGGATATAGCCTATTATTTATAATAGAAGGAGAGGTTATGGAGTGGATAAAGATTCTTAATGAGATCATGAATGTATATGGTTATGGCAATTCAAATGTATTGAATATCCATTTAGGAGCAATGAATTTATTCTTTGCAATAAGTTTTCATTTGAGAAGGTGGTTGTACGTGCATTTTTGCTGCTTCCACCTTTGAAGGATTCTAGAAATGGAGTGGATTGAGGTAGTTTTACTTGAGTGACTAGGATAGTGATGTGCGGTGTAGATTGGATAAATAGATTTATTTATATTTAAATAACTAATTGAATTATCTAAGGTATGTGAGTGGGTAAATAATTATTTAATTAGATAAATACTTAATAAAATTAGCTAAGGGATGTTGGAGTATGATAGAATTAATTTGATTAATTCTAAAATGATGGACTTAAGCATGATATAATTAATTTAATTAATTCTAAAGGATGAAGGTGAATTCTAGTGGGATAGAATTAATTTAATTTATTCTAAAGGGATGTAGATTGTCACATTATGCGGCGGATATAGATATCCTAGAATAGACTAGAAATAAGTATGTATTTTTAGGGTGACTATATATTTTCCCCCGTTTAAAGTGTTACTACGAAGTAATAGCATTTTAAATACATCTCATAGATTAATAACAAATGAAAAGGAAATATGGTGGATGGTATTGATTTGCGCTAATGAAGCATGTGGATTCCCAGTGAGTGTAGATGGTAATCAAATTTCCCCTCAAGCGATGGATGACATAGCAAAGAGGTGGACAACCCCTTGATAGGAAGAAGAAAAGGAGTAGAAGGAGGATAGGATGGATTTTTCTCATAGCATGGGCTTTCATTTATATAGTAAAAATAGAGAAACCTTATTTTGTTGTTACACAATATATTTTTCACCATGGTTATTAAATACTCATGATGGTTGACCCATTTTGTGAGTAAAAAAACACACACACAACAAACAAAAGATAAAAAGTTAAAACAAACCCAATATACATATTATATGTATACACCATGGCTATAAACGAACCAAGAAATTAACATAATACATGCAATTAGTCCAAAAAAATAAAAAATTCAACACAACTTTGAAAGGATGAAAATTAATGATGCCCCTAATGCATGACATAGTGATAAGTAAACATATTTAAATGCCCCTAAGCAAGGACACTAAAGTACAAGGGGATTAGGATTAGACCAAAGAGCATAGTTAAATAACTCCTCATGACACTCTTGTTGGATTTTCATTGAGATTGATTTGAGAATAAGAAGGGTCATTTCACCCAAGCAAGGATGTTGAAATGCATGGGAGGGAACGAGAGTTGAGATTTCCCCAAGCAAGGATACACATGAACGAGATGATTTATTTGAATTTCCTCAAGAAATAATATTGACATACAAGAGGAAGATGATTTATCGTGATTTCATGAGATGATTACAACAATCACTAGGGTAAAAGTTAAAATTTTGATTTCATTGAGTTGTATTGATTTGTTGAAATTTTTGATGTGTTTGCAAATTTTTTAGGATTTTGTGATTTGTTAAATGTTTTTGGATTTTAATTAATTTTTCAATTTTTTGAGATAAATTTCTAGGTATTGGATATTGGATTTTTGTAGGTTTTTGGATATTTGACTTGAAAAAGAGGGCGTGGGCTAAATGAAGTGAGAGCCGCATTGTAGGTATTGCTTGAGTTACTTTGGTGAAGTGTTTAAATTCCCTAACAAATCTAAATTATTTCATTAGAGTTTCATGGTAAGTAAGTGGGCATTACAAAACAACAAAGGAAAACTATTCTTTAGGAGAGAGAATATGCCATAGGAAAATAATGAAGAAAAATTAATAATTTAGTCACAATGGATAAAAATAGAAGAATTAGGGTTAAAAGGGTATTGTTGTTGCAAATTAGCAGCACCCATGGATGTTGATTAGATTTCTAGTTTGATCATCCTAAGCATCCAAAGTGTGATTGCACAACATTGAATCCTCTCTCCAATTGTGGGACTTGTAAAAATGGGAGAGGAATCTCTAGATTAGAGGTTGTTACTCAACTCCTCGACCGGATGTATTACTTGCAAGTTATATAGAGGTTTCAACTCAAAATCCCACTCTAAATTCCAAAGTGGACAGAGATGGAGAATGCAAAAAACTGAAACTAGTGCTAATAAGGTGATACACCAAAGGAGTGGTGAGCATTTTTTACTTCTGAAAATTGACACATTTCATACGAATGCAACAAAAATTCATGCACAAACTGATAACTATAATGGAGGGTTAGAAATGAATCAAACAACACAGACAAAGGATTAAAACTCATTGACAGAGCCTGTATTGTCATTTTTACATCAAAAACACTTGCATTACAACACCTGAGAGGAAAAACAAGTTGCAGTCTTGGAAAAGGTCTGGTTTTCCACAAAATCACTTTTTTAAAGTGATAGAGGGAGCTGCGCAATACACAAAAATGTTCAACCCTTTGAAAATGAGCCAAATCTGGCTTTTACAGTGTAAGGGACGAGCCCAGGAGAGAGAAACGTGGGAAAAAGTGGAAGGGATTAAACCATTGACCAAAACATGATCAAAACAACATGGGAATCCTTACAAGCCCATGCCCTAACATTTTTATCCATGCTGGGAGAGAATGCGAGCCATTCTTCATTAAAAACGGTGGTTGAAACGTCATTTCTGTCCATGACCACGTGCCAGAGGCATTTTTCAATTTTCTCTCTCTAAACTCCATCAAAATGCAAAAATGACCATGGAATCTTGTAGATAATTTTACCATATTTCCATTGATATAAAGAACGTGAAAAACTGAGCTCTGGATCAAAAGATATGGCCATTTGAAGTTTTAGGGCAAAACAGGGCCAAATCGGGTTGGCGGGCAAAAATTTTGAATTTTTCACCTTTTTTGCATTTGGGAAAAATTCCCAAAAAATCCCCGCACTCCACCATTCCAGGTGCCACATGGCACATTTTGATTGGGTGTGGGCCTATCCTGTTTCATTTTTCATTGTTTTTCCTTGAAAAAAAAAACCCAAAAACTCCGTCGGGCCGATGAGTTGAGGACACGTGGCATGTGCTGATTGGGCGCGGGCCTTTCCTTCCTGAATTTTCCACAGCCGCTTTGACCATTTTTGACTGGACACGTGGCATAACCCCATTGGATGTGGGTTTGCCCCTTCAAATTTTCATGTGGGCTTTTCTTGATTTTTGGCGCCACCTGGACACGTGGCGAGATCCCATTGGCTCGCATTTTGGGGCGGGCTTTTCCCTTTGAAAAATTCCTTCGTTTTTCCTTTGGGAAAATTTCCCAAATTCTCCCCACCTCCCGCCGCGGTCTAAAACAAATTATCGGCTATGGGCCTTTGGGCAAATATTTTCCTTTTGCACTAACACTTTGGGAAAAAACCCCAAATCCCTCCCGCGCTCTCGCAAAGACCAACCCCCGAGGACACACGTCGAAACATGATTGATTGACAGGGGTAGTGGGCCAAAACTCTTTGAAATTTTGCAAAACACTTCGCCAAAAATCTAACTTCTCCTCTCCCTCCAAAACTCCCACACCATAGGACACGTGGCGCAATATGATTGGGTGCGGACCTTTCCTCCAAAATTTTCCATGCGCAACACTTAGCCAAAATTTTCAAATTTCTCCTCCGAACACGTGGCATCATCGATTCGTCAATGGGCTTGTGAAAAAAATCTTCTTTTTGAAATTTCACCAAAACACATGGTAAAAACCAAGTTTTCCTCGACCCCGCCGCTTCCTTAGACGTGTTGCGGCATCTCATTGGCTCAGGGCCTTTCAAGGGAAAATTTCCCACAAAAACTCCACCGAGCCATAACTTCAAAAATACATGGAGTTAGGAGGAAAAATTTACCTTTCTGGAAAGTTGAGAGAGAGCTCTATCCAATGGTACCATTTTCGAAAGCTTTGAGTGCCTAAAAATCAAAAAATTTATGACGAGGCACAAGAGAGGGAAGAATGAAAGGAGTTAGCCACAAAATGAGCAGGGGGCACATTTTGGATAATAGGTATAAATAGATGGGTGGGAGGGTTAGAAAATAACATATGTCATTTTGGTGCTATTAGACTCCTTTTGTTATTTAAATGAGATTTGAGCTATGAGATTTGATAGAGATGTCTTGTTGATCACAACATATTCATTCTGCACCATTTTTGAGAGTTCGAGTTGAGGCAAGATGAGGGTGCCGCAGTAAGTAACAATAAATAAATAAAATTGATGTGTTAAATGCTAGTTATGTCTATAAAGAAATAAAAATTAAACACTAGCTCATGTATTTGAGTGCACTAGTGTAGCCCGTAAATGTGCTAGTGTAAAAGTGTACGCGCTAGCATTTAACTAAGGGCATGAACGTGATGAGGGAAATGTGTTAGCATCAAGGTAAAAGCATGAAAGGGAACGTGAAGTGCCGATTAGATGAGATAGAATTGAAGTGCACATGCTAGTGTGAGTGCATTAGCGTTAAAGTATGCGCTAGCATATAAGTATATGTGTTAGTGTATCAATGGGTGTGCTAACATAATTAGGTGATTTAAAATAATTTTTTGAAGGTTAGAATAGAATAATGATGAATTAAAAGTGTTTCTAGATGATTTTTAGGAAATACTTGTTAGTATTAGATGTGTAAGAGTTCCATGGATGGTTGCGAATTATTCTTGAGGATATTCACTCATGACAACCAGATACATTTGGTCACATTGCTAGAGGCAACAAGATTGACATATATTACAAATTTTCCACATATTATACTAGACTATTGATCAAAGAACACTTGACAGAAAGCACATAAGAAGTTCGCGCAAGAAAGTAGGTCATATTTAAAGGCGTGAACAAAAAGGGAGAACACGCACATGGAACATAAGTTCATATTTTCGGGACTTAGCCATTTTCACTCATGAAGATCTATTTTTAGAGATGGCGTGTAGAGCACACAATGAGGTAGAGATGTGCGTGCAACTCATTGGCTATTCTTAGAGGATCAAATACGAAGCACTTTACATGGAAACAGGCTAGAAAGTAGTAGTCTATTGTTAGTGCACTTGCATGTGTGGCTAGTTTTTTAAAGGCACGTGGATAATAATAGCATGCGCCCTATTTTGGGAATGGATAAGCAGTGAAGGGAAATTCCCCACCCTTATATATGTAGTAAATTGTGTAATAGAAAAACAGAGATACATACAAAGACGTGTTGTTAAATATGTTACACACATACTACTATTATTGTAATGAAGCTTTTGTATATTTATTGTATTAAATATAATGGAGGATATTGGCTGAATCTAAGTGTTAGTTTTGTGTGTACTTTGGAATATAGTATGTTTTTTATCTCATCATGATCATTACTTAATTCTATTCTCCCTTAGGAATAGATTTGGTATGCTCAGTAGAATGATGTGTTAGTAATGAAACTATATGTATCTCTTAAGTCTTCATCATGTTGTGTGTCTTGGAATATAGTATGTTTTTATCTCATCATGATCATTACTTAATTCTATTCTCCCTTAGGAATAGATCTGGTATGCTCTCAGTAGAATGATGTGTTAGTAATGAAACTATATGTATCTCTTAAGTCTTCATCATGCTAACATCCTACAATAGTAACCCTAAAGAGGGACCTGGTACCTTAACACACTTCGGGTGAGCACTCAGTTTAGGCCGAGTGATGTGCCAATGCATCTAGGGTCTTATTAGATTTGTATCACTGAATTTTAGGCTGCATCATTGGTGCTATTACACGGACCCTATTTTTCGATTATTTTCAGGATGGTTCGCGATGAAGACATACCGGTTGACCTTAGCAAGTGTTGAAGAATGGATACATGATTTGGAAGAATAATACGCATGGTGATTCAACACTGGATCTGAGTTTAATGCACACATGTGGGTGGAACAGAATCTGTATGATATTTTATATAGGATATTTTTCTATCTTTCCAAAGTAGACTTGTGCGAGTGGTTGATTACTTATGCATTTAAGTGGAATTAGAGGTATCACACACTTATCTAGACGTAAGAAGAATTTCAGGCCCTTTATGGTGCTGATCTAGTTTGGGCTTGAGTTATGGATACATGGTTTCATGGTGTCTTGAACAATTATATCTTGGAATACTCAATTTCCACTTATTCGTGTCCAGAAGTAGCTGAATTCCAGTTTTTACAATATCCAAGGGGAGCTTACCTACAAGGCATTCCTCTGCGATCAAGATCTTGATGGTAACTTTGAATCTAGAGAGTAAACTCGATGGCTAACTAAACCTCACCATGTGCGGGGGTAGGAGTAGGATTGGTGAAAGATGGCAAACCTAGCGATAGAAAGGAAAAGAGAGGAAAGGTAGCTTAAGTATAATGAGGTGCGCAAGAGGGAGATAGAGAAGCAATGTACCATTACAGAAAGTATGGTGTTGAGGAGAGAGATGGATCATGAAGGATTTGAAGCTCACGTAGAAGACATGGAGCCAGAGCATCAGGAACTCCCCCATCTTGGAAATCATGACAGGGATCCCCCTCAGCCTCACATAGAAGCATGTCAAAGAAAGACTATCTCGGGCCATGGGTGCGCATCTGAATCCACCTAATAACCTAGCCCTTGCGCTTGGTTTTTAGTATTTAGTATGACAAGTAATCAACAAGAAAGTTTGGGAAGTAAGAGAGAAAGCACATCAATGGTAGGGTAGATGGCTTCATTGTTATTTGGAGGTGTGTTTTCAGGCGCGTTGTCCGCACAGAACATAAGCGCATAGAATTTTGGATTCACCTCTAGAAGTGGAACTACTTCACAGACCGTAGGGGTTCAGTATAGTACTACTATTGGAGCATAGGGAGTAGGTAGATCTGGTGGTTCTAGAGGTAAGGGAAACACATGAGGATCTAGATCAGGTGGGCAAGGTCCGCACTAAGCCTAGGATATTTACATGGAAATGTCTCTTTATCTTCCAGAGTATAGACGCATCATCAAAGATCTTTGCTTGAACATGTGCACATGTGTGAAATATTGTGGCACATAAAAGGAATCACGCTTTCCGAGCATAGGGCAAGCCAATTTTCTACTACGTTACAAGGGTATGCACACAACTGGTATAGAAAGTTTGACCTTGATTAGAATTGTGTAGATTATAAAACTTTAAAGGATGCATTTCTTAAAGAGTTTCATATCCCTAAGTTTGAACAAAATATTATAAGTGCGCTCAAAGATATTAAGAAAGGCACTACTAAAAGTGTTAGGGAGTATGATGCATAGTTTAAAACATTGTTATCAAAGCTTTCTTATGACATACACGCAAGCCAACATGCATAATGGTTTTTGGGGGCTTGATTACCCCTTTTAGGAGGGCATTATCACATAAGATATACACTGATCCATGTGAAGCACTTGAAGCAGCCTTGCGCATTGAGGCAGTTAGAAGCATAGATACTGGGGTGAGCCCATTTTTAGAAGCACAAATAGCAGAAATGGTGAAATAGTTGGAGAAACTATCAGAAAATTCAGCTCATGAGACACACACAAGGATTTGGTGCACAAATTGTGAAGTAGAAGGTCACACAAAGGATAGTTTCCCTCACATAACAATATGCTCATTACTGATGGATTGTGAAATATGCCACTTAAACCATGATGTTAATTGTTTCCCATTATTACAACATGCAATAAGGAAGAATGTTTTAAGCTACTATAAAATTTGCAGGTCCATGACTCATGACACGGAGGAATGTTGGCTGATTGGACATATCCATGATGCTATAGATGTTTGAGTATGACAAACATGAGTTTCAGATAACTCTAACAGAAAGAATGAGCATCAGGACTGGGAGCACAATCAGACGCAGTATGATTAGAATGAGGGAATTTTTGAAGGCATTCATGGTAGAGGTCGAGGATACCGCGGTGGATTTAGAGGACGAGGCCGTGGTGGTGGAAGAAGTGAGTTCCCTCGTGGAATGTGTTATACATGTGGATCTCCTTATCACTATAGGTGTGAATTCCCCCAGAATATTACATGTTCTTTCTATGGAAAGAACCATAGCTATGAAGAGTTCCCAGACTTATATGAGCATCTGAGTAAGAAACATAAAAAAGAGAACAAAGGTGTAGGGATGGTTAGGATACAACGTGTGGTGGACAATCAATGGATGCCCAAGATGGAAGTATAATCGAGGCACTACAAGTGAAGATCATAACTCGCACCGAGGCAACACGTGTCGGGGAGGCATTGTAGCAAAAGCCTACCATTTCTAAAGATGAGATTCTCCATACACGGTACCTAGATCTTACCTATTAAAAAGAGTTTTATTAGGAAACCATGGAAGTTATAAGGAATCTTTAGGGTGAGATACAATACTAAAAGGAGGAGAAGAAAGCATTAAAGAAGGTCCAAATTGATATAGATGACTTGAGAAAAGTGTGTAAAATGTTGGGCTAGGAGAACATCATTCCACTGTTAGGGAGTTAGTTAAAAGGGAACACTCCACATGTGAGTACCGAGAACGGACTGACAGATCTTGCATGCAAATCTCCCTCCTCATAGCCTAGATTATGACAAGGAAATCACTCTAAATGTTGTTGTAGATGGGTGGTTATTAAGTAATATACTAATTGATACAGACATGGAAGTCAATGTTATTACCTTGGATGCATGGGTATAGATTATAAGAACCTTGCATATAATAAATCAATGAATTGTAAAAGATAATAAAACACAAGAGATACGGGGGGCCAAGATTCCCTAATATCAATATATGTAGAATAATACCCTTAAGGTAGGGCAACACCATACAGTGCTCCTTAAGGAAGGAGTAACTCCACAATCTCCCAAGATGGGAATCCACTTCGAGGGGGACACCTCCAATATACCTCTACCAAGTAGAAGACTCAACTCATACATACATTCCCCTTAATAATGATACTCACTTCCTTTAAATAGGATGGGTAACACCTAATCCCAATGTAGGCCAACCCATTACCCAATATAATTAATTCCTATGTGAGCCCATATAACTAACTAAGGGGATGTGTGCCACATGTCGACATCTCCATCAACCCATATACATTATATTATCATATCCCATGTGAACCCATACATATAACTAAGGGGATGTGTGCCACATGTTGGCATCTCCATCAACCCATATATATTATATTATAATATCCCAAGGTACATAGCATTGCCTCCCTCTTTGACATGTTTTGTCCCAGAAACATAAGAAGAATCCATATAATGAGTGTGCTTTAAATTATTGCACACTTGTCGCCATGCTCAATCATCTAACCACCCATATGAAATCCTAGTGGGTGATGTTACTCCAAACATGATTCCATATTCCATTGTGTGCATCTGATTCCATCCTGGTCCATATGTGTTCCTCCTTGGCATCCATGCATATCCATAATTATTATTCATGTGATTCCATGACATATAATTATTGTTCCATTGATTCCATGTATAGCCAAAATTATTACTCCTCCAATTCCCTATATATCCATATAGATTGCTGCCCTTGTGTGTCCTAGCATGTCTCCATGATTTTTTTCCTCTCATGATGATGTGGGTGTCTATATGGTGTAACCTTAGTATGCTCAACCTTATCAATCTTTTCCTCCACTTTCATTTCCTCTTCCAACTTGTTTGCTATTTCTTTTTTCTCTTGAGTAGATAAACTATTTTTTACTTTTTCATCATGTTCTTCATCCTCTCCTTCTGATTCATCCTTATTCCCTTCTTCACCATCTTCAAATTCATCTTCATGATCCCATTTTGCATTACTTTTTTCCTTCCTAAGTGTGATATCTTACTGCATGTAATTTTCTTTCTCTTGTACCATAATTTCATGAATTTATTTTGCACATTAATATTAATTGTTTCCCAATGTCTCTAACCAAGGATATCCAAGAAAAATATCCATACCATCCATATCTAAAGCATAAAAATATGAATGTAAAACATATTTATCCATAGAAAGCTTTAAATCTTCAAAAACTTGAATATGCTTACCATCCATTTGAGATTCCTTGATATGCTTTGTTTGCACATGTAGATTTTGAGCTACATCCATATTGATGAAGTTATATTTTCTGCTAGGGTTTATGGAAACAATTACCTTTTTTTTTTGAATGCACCCTTCAAACTGAAATATTGAAGCTTCCTTCCTTGGAGATGCACTATCCT
Source organism: Taxus wallichiana var. yunnanensis (assembly GCA_018340775.1). NCBI lineage: Eukaryota > Viridiplantae > Streptophyta > Pinopsida > Cupressales > Taxaceae > Taxus > Taxus wallichiana. Next base: position 305,912,678 of record CM031235.1, read on the forward strand.
ATGTAGCAGCTTCATCATCAACATTTTCTTCTTCTTCTTCTTCTTCTTCTTCTTCTTCTTCTTCTTCTTCTTCTTCTTCTGATGTTGTTGCTGCTTCTTCTTCTCTTATTTTTTAACAAAATTGTGTTTCTTTTTTTTCCCATGTAGCTAAGAAAATATTGTCCATTTCCTCCCAATCCCAATCCAATAGATCTATATCCAAATAAGAATACCAATGTCGCACTTTCCCACCAAGATGAAGATAAAAGCTAACCCATACTAAACCTTCTTCAAAATAAATTTGTTTAAATTGTATCCACCATTTTTTTACATCAATTTCCCCATTACCATAGAAAATTGGTATATCCATGATGCATAAAAATTAGGGTTTCACAAACTTGCTCCTTTGACAAATATTTTACCTGATGATTTAATCAATCACTAAGCCTAAAATCTGAAACCACGAAGAAGTAACCCATACTAAAATTTTGAGAGATTTCTGAAAATGTAAGAAATTCAAGAAAATTCCTCAAATTGCGGCCTATGGAGCAAAATAGTGAAAAAAATAAAACTGAAATAACTTTGACAAAATAAATCCAAAAATTCTGAAATTTCAGTGGTATTACCTTTTAATATATAACCATCAACCCAAAAACATTATTTCCTAATTCTTCATTATTCAGAAGATATAGATGAAACTGTAGAATTAGGGTTTCAACCCTAAAACGGACACAACTTTTGCAAAACAACATCAAAAAATCTAAAATTTGGAGGGAAGATCACTTGAACTATGTATCCACTCTCCATAAAACATATCTATAAAATTCCATGTTGAGCTCTAGATATAGATGAATCACCAACATAAGGGTTTATCTCACAGATTGCACGGATCAACTGCTCCCGATACCACTTGATAAGAACCTTGCATATAATAAATCAATAAATTGTAGAAGATAATAAAACACAAGAGATATGGGGGAAATATTATCTAATATCAATATATGCGAGAATAAGACCCTTAAGGTAGGGCAACACCATACAATGCTTCTTAAGGAAGGAGTACTCCACAATCTTCCAAGATGGGAATCCACTTCGAGGGGACACCTCTAATATACCTCTACCAAGTAGAAGACTCAAATCATACATACATTCCCCCTCATAATTATACTCACTTCCTTTAAATAGGATGGGTAACACCTAATCCCAATGTAGGCCGACCCATTACCCAATATAATTAATTCCTATGTGAGCCCATATAACTAATTAAGGGGATGTGTGCCACATGTTGGCATCTCCATCAACCCATGTGAACCCATACATATAACTAAGGGGATATGTGCCACATGTCAACATCTCCATCAACCTATATATATTATATTATCATATCCCAAGGTACATAACAATAAATGGGAAGACCCCATTGCAGCCATCCTCTAACATATTATTCATGGATAATCGGACTAAGGCCACTCCCATAGGAGTTTTGAAAGATGAATCCATTACCATACAAGGAGCCAAGTTCACTAGAGATTTTGAAGTTTTAGCACTGGCAGAATCAGATAGCTTCCCAACTCTATTGGGGCATCCTTGGTGCTATGCAAATAATGTTGATCTTTGGTTCAATAAGGGCTATATCAGTTTTGAAAATAAAGAGGAAAGAGTTATTATCCCTTTAACATATGGAAAGTTCGTGCCCTATGTTGAGCCCTTAAGTGAATAAGATCTGAATAGGATTTATGTACATGCCATCCTAGATCCAAAGATAATTGAACCAACCAAAGAAGGATTAATTTAGTGGGACGATGCATAGTCTATTAGTGATACTACAAGTGTTACTTGTGATAATTGGGCTCACAACACTTATGAGTTGATAGGGTGCGAAGTAAAGACCATATTCCCTTGAGGCACAAAACCACACTATGTTAGAAGGATAGGTAACAACTCGGTACCTTGTTACACGGGGAAGGGGATCCTATGGTATTCCTACGCGCCATGGAAGAAAAATGGATAGATCCACTAGAAAGAAGAAATATGCTAACATATACACTACGTGGGCGGTGGCACGGTGGTGGGTGGTTCACAAGGATAATCTTACCAGATGGAATGAAATTGGGATTTCTCTTACTACTAGGTTCTTTAGGATTAATGCACCTACAAAAATCTATAATTATCATGGTAATCAACCTATTCAACACCACGTTCAGAAGTGTGAGAGACTCTAGAAAGAAGGGAAAGAAGCTTTACCACCTTTGCTATGGGTGCACTGGTTCTATTCCACTTTATAAGGCTACACACGTGCTTGGTATGTATATGCAGAACTCCATAGAGAAACTAGAAATTGGTAGAATTTAATTGCAGGAATGGCCCAAACATTTGACTTCTTCTCAATGAAGCTTCCAGTGGAAGAAGCATTAAAAGTTATCTAGAGCTTAAATATGGGGGATAGTGCGAAATGAAGAAATCCTTTAGGATTTATTAGATAAATAAGACTTAGGAGCACATCTTGATAACAAACCAGAGGCGATGCAACATTATTTCAACATGTTTGCCTTGAGAAGGAGAAAGGAAAAATGGTCTACTTAGTGGATGATGAAGAAGTAGATAATCTAGATGTAAACCATTTAGCAAGAAGGTGTGAGGTATTGGATAGTGTGGATAAGACCACACACGCCTATCATGAACCTATGAAGACAAAGCGGGTGAATATTGGAACAGATATTGAGCCTAAGGAAGCCATAATTGGAGACTATTGGTCAGACTTTGAAGTGGAAAAAATCATAGAGTTACTAAGGGACTACTAGGACCTATTTCTTAGGGGGTACCATGAACTTAAAGGTGTGCATGAATCGTTAGGGGAGATGAAGATAAAGCTTAAAGAGGGTGCATGCCTAGTTAGAAAGAGACCTTACATAATGAACCCCAATTTACACGAAAAGGTCAAAGAAGAGATTGATAACATGTTGAAGTTTGGAATTATTAAGCCCCTTGATGAGTCAGAATGGTTAGTCCAATGGTGATCAATATCAAGAAGGATGGATGGATTAGAATATGCATGGATTGCGGGGAGCTGAATACTATGTGTGTAAACAATCCATTCCTTATGTCATTTACTAAGGAAATACTAGGAGTTGCAAGGCACGAAATCTTTTCGTTTACGAGATGGGTTATCCGAGTATCATCGAGTTAGGATTGCCAAGGAGGATCAAGCGAAGACTACATTTACTAATAAATGGGGTAGCTTCACCTATACTACAATGCCATTTAGTTTGCAAAATGTGCCTAATGTATTTTCGAGCATAGTTGTCCAAGCATTCAAGTAATTCATTCACAACTTTTTATAGGTATATTTAGACGATTAGATGGTATATGGATTAGTTAAGAATCACTGTGACAATATGTGCTTAGTGTTTGAATGATGTAGATAGTTGAGTATCTCTTTGAACATCAAGAAGTGCATATTTTCTACACCATTTGGGATACTTTTAGGACACATAATCTGCAAGGAGGGTTTTTGGTTGATCCAAAAAGGTTGCGGTCATTATAGGCCTAAGGAGATTACCAATCAAAGTGAGGTGCAAATATTTTTGGGTCATATAGGATATTACAAAATTTTTATCAAAGGCTATGCTAAGTTTTCCGCACCATTAGAAGGTTTAGTGAAAGGGAAAGGTACGTTCTACTAGGGAGAACATCAATAGCGTGCATTCAATAAATTGAAGGAAAAACTTACTACCATGCCTATTATATATTTTCCTTTGTGGGACAAACCATTTCATGTACATTTTAGCACGTTTGGCATGACCATTGGTGTGGTGTTGGCCCAACCTAGAGAAGGTATTGTAGATCATCCTATTTGTTTTGCTAGTAGAAAGTGACTCTGTAGAACAAAACTATGTAACTACAAAGTGCAAAGATTTGTCAATGATCTATGCATTGCATAAATTCCACCAATACCTACTAGATATACCATTATTATTTTATATAGATCACATGGCATTGAAGTATTTGGTAAATAAGCATGTTTTACAAGGGCACATATGTCGATGGGTGCTCTTATTTCAAGAATTTAATTTCACAGTTGTGGTAAAACCAAGAAAAAGTAATTCTAGACCTTACCATCTATCAAGAATACAATCGGGAGAAGAAGCACATGCAATTGAGGATACCATGCCAGATGCACAATTATACGAGTTACAATGCATACCATCGAACTAGATGACATTGTTGTCTTTCTATGTACATGGATGGAACCAGAAGGAATGAAATCCTTAGAGAAGAAATAACTTACTATACGTGCCACACCTTATATGTTAATCAGTGGTGACTTGTACAAATTGGGTCATGATGAGGTATTGCACCATTTTGTATTGGAACATGAGCACACGGGCATTATGGAAGAAGCTCATGGTGGAATTATAGGTGGCCACTATGCAGGTGATGCCACATCGCATAAGATTCTACTCGTTGGACTATGGTGGGAGAACCTCTATAAAGATTGTAATTAATTCTATAAGGCATGTGACCATTGTCAACATCTTGGAAGACCAGGTCAATGCGAGATGAAATGCCTTTGAGACCTATTACTAGCGCATAACCATTTGAGAAATGGGCTATAGATTTTGTGGGTCCTATTTCACCAGCTACGCGCAGAACTGGATCACGCTACATTATAACTTACACAGACTATCTAAAAAATGGCCGGCTTAGCAACACCTACAAAGGCACATACATTGGCTACATCATCTTGGTTTCTATGGGAAAATATTATTACAAGCTATGGATGTCCTTTGAGTTTGACCAAAGATAGGGGCACACATTTTCTAAATGAGACAATTGGAATTTTATTAAATGAGTTCATGATTGCACACCATAAGAATACACCCTATCATCATCAAGAAAATGGCACTCTTTGAAGCTTTCAACAAAATTTTGGGCCGACATTGACAAAAATATGTGATGTTGGAAGAAAGGATTGGGATGATAAAATATCTACAGTACTTTGGGCATATTGAATAACATATAAAAGGTTGAATAAAGCAACACCATTTTAGTTAGTGTTTGGCGTAAAATCCATTCTTCCTATGGAATTTATGTTACCTTCTTTGCATATTGCACACAATGGAGATCTAGATGATGAGAAAGATTTAGAAGAACAGATTGAAAAGATAATTCAACTAGATGAACAAAGAGCCATAGAATATTGGAGTCGAAGCAAGAAAAGGTTGGGTAGAAGGCATGTCATGACATACACATAAGGGACAAAAAGTTTGAGATTGGAAAAATGGTAATTCTCTATGAATCTAGGTTTTTACACCATCCAGGAAAACCTAAGGTACATTGGTTGGGGTAGTATGTTATCACTTACATCCTAGAAATAGGTGCTTCACGCTTAAAAGCCCTTGATGGAACAAAGCTACCTGGTTACTTCAATGGGAGTAGGCTGAATCCCTACTATAAATAAGTCTTCTTCGTGTTTGTAATAAGGCAATATTACCATTTATATTAGCTTTTAAATTTTATGTTTCCTTAATGTGTTTCCTTCTTTGTTGTTATGCTTTGTCAATTTAGTTGGTGTGTTGTGTAATAAGCGCACTTGCGCACATGAAAATAATTACTAAATGAAGCATGCATATGCATAGAGGATTGCACATACTTTTAGTGTGGGGTGGATTGTCAATATTCGGTATAAAATCATGGGAATTAAAAGGTCAAAGGAATAAACTTCTACAGTGCTCATCAAGTCAAAGGATTGCTTCTAAAAAGTGACCCAAGATGGAGATGAATGAAGGGACAGATTTAATGCAAGGTAAGCGAGGCAATAACAAAAACCAATAGAAGGTGCAAGTGACAAGGTACTTAGGCACAAGGAAGTGTGCAAAAGAGAAGTCTATGACTAGAGGATAGGAATGTGCACTAGAAGGTTATAGTGGACGCAAAGATGTAATATGTGGAAAGGATGGAATCGATCAATTAATGAGAGGATATTTGGTATCGAAGGATCAATGAATGTGTCAAAAATTTGAAAATCTATATAAGAATGTGATGTGAATTTATTTTTACCATTGCAATTGAGAGTATTTGGAAAATAACTAAGTGCGAAGATCTAAGTGATCGAATTGTGTTGCGAGAGGTGTGTAACCAATCGTGACAAAGAGATCTGTGCACATAAAGAGCTTACCTCCCTAGTGGTGAAGGGTTTGAGTAAAGCAAGGTGACAGAGAGGAGTGAGGGCATGTGATTTCACCTAGGGCACACTGAATCGAACTAGGGTTTGATTCGTAAATTATAGAATTCAAGAGGCAAGTATCTACAAAGGATTGCAAGGTAGAAATGGCACCCAAGAAAGCAATTGTAGGAAGAGTGAAGGGAAAGAAGAAGGTGGTCGAAGAAGAAGAGGAGATGGATCCTGAAAGTAATTTTCCTAGAAGGGAGGATGACTACAATGTCTAGCATTGTGTTGGTTTTGCAACACGAGAAAGGAGAGATCGTGAAAGATGAACTAGAGTCTATTACTGTGGACATTCCAGAAAGAGAAAAGGAAGCACTCGCTGAGTGGTAGACCTTGGAGGCCAAAATAAAATAGGAATATCTTGAATTAGTTGTTCAGGTTGCAGAAGAAGAGACTGCAAAGTAAAAACATTCTTTCCATTCTTCTATTCTTTACTTCTTTCCATTCTTCAATTCTTTACTTCAGTTTTGGAGATGACCATTGTCGGGGTGATAATGAAATTAGTGTGGGGTAATGTTGATCAGAAAAAACTTGACAGAAATCACACAATAATTCCACATGGGAAAGCAGGTCATATTTAAAGGCACGGACAAAAAGGAGAACACATGTATGGAACAAAATTTCAACTTTTTGAGACTTAGCCATTTTCGCTCACGAAGGTCTATTTTTAGAGATGGCATGAAGAGCACACAAATGATGAAGAGATGTGTGAGCAATGCATTGGCTATTCTTGGAGGATCAGATATGAAGCACTTTTCATGGACACAGGCCGAAAATAGATTTATTATCGTCGCTTACCTACCGATAGTCTATTGTTAGCACACTTGCATGTGGGGCTAGTTTTGTAAAGGTGCGTGCCTAATATTAGCATGCAACATATTTTTGGAATCGATAAGTGGTGAAGGGAAAGTCCCTACCCTTATATATATGTAGTAAATTGTGTAATAGAAAAAGAGGAGATATATACAAAGATATGTTGTTAAATCTATTACGCGCATACTATTGTTATTGTAATGAAGCTTCTGTATATTTATTGCATTGAATATAATGGAGGATATTGGCTGAATCTAAGTGTTAGTTTTGTGTGTATTTGAATCTAGTATGTTTTTATCTCATCATGGTTAGTAATTAATTTTGTTCTCCCTTAGGTATAGATCTGGTATGCTCTGTAGAATGATGTGTTAGTAATGGAACTATATGTATCTCTTAAGTCTTCATCATGCTAACATCCTGCAACAATAACCCTAAAGAGGGACATGCTACCTGTGCACGCTTCTAGTGAGTGCTCAGTTTAGGCTGAGTGATGTGCCAGTGTGTCTAGGGTCCTATTGGATTTGTATCACTAAATTCTAGGCTTCATCATGGACCATTTTTTATTGACTAATTTTCCGAGTGATGGCACACCAAACATAAAACTTTAGGTGTCAATTAGTGAGATAAAGGTCACCTTAGAGGATGTGCATCTTACATTTTGGGTGTCGATACAGGATAGTCTGGTCGAGTGGGATGGTGATGTGGGGTGGATAGGAGGTCATATATGGAACCTATTTTACTTGGATGATATTCTTGGAGAGGGGATGGTTTTGAACTTATATGAGTTTATGGATGGTGCAATGGTAACATGACCACCTCTCTACCTTATGGATCATATTAGTGGTTATTTGTTTCCTAATAAAATCAGATCTCATTTTCTACTGGGCCTAATTGGCATTGTTAAATATCTAATGAAGGGAACTATATTCGCATGGTCTCAATGTATTTTAGCACACTTTTACCGATGTATACATCTTATAGTCTAAAGAGGGAAAAGGGTCCCGATTCAAACTACATTACTACGAGATATGGTCATGGGAACACATAGTGATCAATCGACCCATGTGGATCTTACATGGTAGACATCCCGAGGAGCCATCATCATTTGGATTGGAGACACTGGGTGCTAGCCACAGAGATCATATGGGTGATATATATTTCTATTGACAATATTTTGATGACTTGGAGGCCATATGGGCTATATCGGTGGGTCATAGATGGTATAGAGCTACCCACAACGAAGGTGGGTCATTTTATTATCGGCGATTGCGATCACATCTGGGGATGCTTAGATTGGAAATGGTCAAGTAGTAGTTTGGTGTTTTACGTGACATACCTTGAAGAGAGAAATGGTCTACACGTGTTTCACATAATACAATGGACTTTGGTCCACGAATCGAGAGAGCCACAAGAACTATTTTTTTGGAGTTATACCTTAGGCACAAGATGCATGAGAATAGGTTATTTATCAAGGAACTACACCGATTATGTTGTATGGCATAAAGTGATTATTCCTAGATGGATCATTATTCTTTTAGTTGATATAGCAGAGGGGATAACACTAGAAACCATGGCTAGGCCACGAGATAGGATCCAAGGATAGACAAGGTAAGGCCAAGGTTGAGGCATAGTTATAGGTATAGGAAAAGAGACATGGCTAGGTATATACATAGCCAAATGTATATGGTTCCGAGATGTAGGGACATGTATACCCACAACCAAAAGTTACTATACATGGTCATATTGTACAGGCTCCATTAGATGTGCAAGTGTGTGTTATACGAGTTCCATAGGTTCATATTGCATAAGTTTCATTCTAGATACCAGCATAGGGTCCATAACATGCCCCCTATCAACATTAAGACCACCTATTCTAGTAGTGGGAAAAGTAAATGGAGATGGATATAGAGATACAAGTGTTGATTATGGTTTGGGGGATGAGATAAAGGAGGATGTTTTCTCACGTTTGGGCACATGTACCTTCACCATGACCATTAGTTGTCGAGTTGTCTTTAAAAACTCGGAGGGAAATATTTTTCAAGGAATGGGATGCCATCTTTATTTTTTTAGATAGGATGACTCAATAGGTCCATATGTTACCAAAGAGAGGGATCAAGTCACCGTATATATGTGGACGTTATATTTGAGAGAGGTCATGTGTGCCATGCGATAGAGGCAAGGGGATGGGTGTTGTAATGCATGACATTATTTTTCTATCACAAGAGATGGGATATTATTAGGCCATATATGAGGAATTTATTCATGCGAGATCGAGACCCCTAGACTATAGTCAAAGAGTAGGTAGTAGATCATTGAGGTCTTGCAAATCATAGAGGTTGTCGAGGTTAGTTAGATATGTGTAAATGTGATGAAGCCTAGAATTTACTAGATAACATCCTAGTTGCATTGGCACATCACTCACCTTGACCGAGCACTCACTTGAAGCACGCAAAGGTACCGGTCCCTCTTTAGGGTTGTTATAGTAGGATGTTAGCGTGATGAAGGAAGAAACATATAGAGTCATAACTAATCCATCATTCTATAATGCATCCTACCCTCGAGATCTATGAAAGAAAAATCTTAAATCATATTCATGATTGAATTAATAACATGCACTACTCAATTACACACAAAATGGCACTTAGATTCAACCAATATCTTCCATCTATTAATAAATACGAATATCCTTAAATTATTATTAATCTATACCAATGTGCATATGGATTTGATACAGTAATTTAGTCATATGTGTATATCTCTATACCTCCATATATCCATCACACATACATACACACTCTCTATATATTCTCTGTTACACTTACACACACACACGTACTTTGTACCTAACATCATATATATAGGGTGGGGACTTTCCCTTCGTTGGTGTCCACTTTGATCCTCTACCTTGCAAAATGTTTTCTATAGTTTAAATGAATGGGATGAAGTTTTTTCTTCTGTTTCCATGCCCTAGGCCATTTGAAAATTATTTACCTTGCCCCATTTTAAAGAAATCTCCAAGTTTGCTATGAACGTGCCCTAAATTTTTCAAATCCATGGGCTCTACCATTTTTCTATGTTTTCCCAATCGTGGAGTGTTAAAATGATCGATTCATACATATCTGCCCTCAAAAATCCCTCCCCATTGTCATAAAATGTTTAAAAATGCCTTCCATTTTCCCTTTGATAAAAAAATCTTTCACCCACGAAGAAAAAATCAACTTTAGAGGTCACTAGCAAACTCTGTGTTTTTTTACGGTCATACGGGTGTCATGTGACCGTCAAAATCAAGCTCAAAATTCTCCTCATATGTGGCCGCATCTGGTTGGACAAGGATCGGTGGATCTCTTTGAAAAACTTAGCCATTTTTTTGGTTTTGGAAAAAATTCAAAATTCCCCGTAACTCTGCGAGGGGACACACGTCACGCCTAATGCAAAGGCATAACGGAAGGCTGGTGGGGGACTTAGGCATTTTTTCCTTTTTGGTGAAAGCGTAAAAAAGTTGGGAATGGCCCGCGGTCCAAATTGGAGCAGGAGGAGGACACGTGGCGGCGTGGTGGCGGAGCGGGAATTCCAGGATGTGGAAGGAAAAGGGAACTTTTCCCATTTTAGTAAAAAGTACTAAGGTGGACTTTTGAAGCGCGGCCCCATGGACAATCACAAGTGGACACGTGTCCATGAAAGGTTAGAGGGAAGTGCGGGCCGCGGAAGGAAATGGGGAATTTTTCCCTTTTTAGGAAAAAGAAGTTAAAGAAAAATTTAAGCCGCATGCCCATGAGTGAATCAGCGACAAACATGTGGTGAAGGTAGAGCTGGTCGGTCGCTCGGTGGAGGAAAAGGGGAAAATTTTCCCTTGGCTTAAAAAGGGAGTTAAAGTGAGATTTGAGCCCACGGATTTTAGCGATAGAGAAAGTGACACGTGGCGAGGGAGAAATCAGGTGTGCGGGCCCATGGGGAAAAAAGTAGAAATTTTCCCAATTTCCAAAAAGGGTCAAAATGCGTAGAATTGAAGTGTGATCCTAATGAGACCCAACTTGTGCCATGTGTCGGTTCCAAATTTCAAGGGCGGAGGCGGAAAAAAAAGTCAAAATTTTCCATTTTTCCAAAAATTTGGAAAAGTAAAAATGATCCCAAATTCGAGTCCCAATTGTTTTTGACAAATGGAGGGCCCAGTTGAAGGACAAATAGCGAGATCAAGGGCAACTGTGCATTTTTATTTTGGACACCATTTTTGTTCTAGGAAGCTTGGAGATGTGAGTTTTGCATCTTTTTCATCAAATTTTGGTGAATTCAGTCGTTTTTTCCTTCTAAGAATATTGGAATTGGTTTCATGACTTAATACTTTGATTTGAGATGGTTTTGAAGTGATTTTTGCCCCTACCCAATAAAACACGTGAAATGTCAAATTATAAAGTTGCAGAACCAAATTGGGAAAGGATAAGATGAAATGATGAGTGAAAAGGTGTTTGCATGCCTTAATGATGAAAAATGTGCCTCCAGGAGGGATAATGATCTAGATATTTGCAATGATTCACCATTTTAGAAACACCCATCAACTCTCATTGCAATTTTTTTAAATTTCATTTTCAAAGGTGAATCATGAGAAATTGTTGTAACATAATTGATCCATTGGCATATACTTTTCTTGAAACGAAGGATCAAATGTGGCAAGATATATATAATGCATTTTTGAGAAATGAAAATGGTTGGGAAGTTAAAAATCATGAGAAAATTTTGAGAGAAAGCTCATTGTTTGAGAAACCCACTAAAGAACCAGGATAATTTCTTATGTGTTGGATATTCATATATGCGAGTTAGTTACAAGTGTATAGCCATCACACATCTCGAGATGTTTCGTGAAACTCTCCCCCTGCCGATGAATCTAACAAGCTTTTGATTTAATCTATGTTTTTCTAGGCAATATGATGTCTCATTATTATTTTTCAAATGCCTACAAATATTTTTCATTGTTCTTGTTGCAATCTTGCATCGAAAGTCTTTAGGAATCACACAGAATCTCCATTTCTTGTTGATATTTTAGTGGCATTTGCAATCTCATGTTCGAAGAGCCTTCATCTAATAAAGAGATAAACAAATTTAAAATCACTTTACCTTCCTCGTTATCCAAATTTCACCCCAGGGTAAATTTCGATAACATGCATCGAGTTTTGCAGCTTCAAGCATGTAGATTGACCCGAGAGAAAATCATGAAAAAGGCTAAGTCCTAGTCCTTGCAATAGTCGGGACATTAGGGACATCTAGATGCGAATCGGACGACAAGCCTCCAGGCAGCCCGTGAAGCAAAGGGACATCTGGGACAGAAGTACGCGGCGGGCGCGAGAAGCCGATCCAGCCGAAAGAGGAAGAAAAACGACTAACTGCTGAGCGGGACAGTTCGGGACAAGAGTACGCGAAGTACGCGAACCGGCCGGATCGGCCGAAATGAGAACAAACAGTCCGGAAGCAATTGGGACATTTGGGCCGTGATGACGCGAACCGGCCGGTTCACCCGAAACAGAGAAAGTTCGTACTGGGACATCCGGGATGAAGGGACGCGTGGGACGCGGATCGCCGAAGGAGCCGAAAGCCAATCAAACAACGCCACGTCATCGGCCAAATGAGGGACGAGGAAGCCCATTTCGGGCGGATCGGAAGTTTTGGCCGGCAGTTTAGGACATTCGTGTCATTTATTCAACTCGAACCTCTTCTAAATTCTTGAACAAGCTTACACGTATGAAACCTAAAAGTATACCCAGGAGTCTATACCAAAATTCATAAATAACAGAGGTCATAAATACCATACTTTCAACTCGGATGTGTTCAAAAGTGACTACGTTATGTTATGTTATGTTTTCTTTCTGACTACATTCCAGTTGGATGTGGCTGTGCATGTTGCTTGGATTTCGTTTAAAAATCCCTCCGCATAGTCATAGGGAAATGTCATTGCTTAAATGATCATGAGTCTTTGGTTGACTGCGATAACAAAGGAGATCTTTTGATTTCGACCTTGTGTCTAAAATCCTTTCAGTGTTTATCTTCTTGTCTGTCGCTTCTTGTGCAAGGTCATACTGAGTCTTCTTGGTAGATAGACACCGTTGTTTGGCAAGAGGGTTACTGTACTGTAGTTTCTTTATTTTAAGTTTTAACAAAACAGTGTGCTGTTGATGGACTCGACTGATTTATTTGCATGCGTATTAGGTGAATGCCTTGCTTTTGAAAAGACGATACGATCATGAGCTAATTCGAGGGAAACATGTACAATTTGTTTATTTCTTTTCTGTTGTAAATTATAAGTTGATATAATTGTTTAACTAACATCTGTAATTGTTTTTACATAATGACGGTATCAGGATTGATATGGTATTCCTCTTTTTAAGTTGAATATCATGATTGTCTGATGTTTGTTCATCTTGGGATTTACAATGAATAATTTCTTAGGATACTTTTGTTCTTCTTGATCCCTAATATTTTGATGAAATATTTGAGAAGTATATAGTACTACTCTGTAACGAAAATTATTATTACACGTTATAGACATGATATATTCCTAACGTATAGTCTGAATCATGTTTACTTGTTTGGTGATTTTATATCATTTAAACAGGGTGTTTGATGAAAACAATTGATGGATTGCAATTGTTTTAAGAGTTAGTGCTTATCATGCTCAGTTCATTGAACTGACCCATGTTGATAATTTTTGCAGATGGATGCCGTAAGTGGTAAAAGCAATGCAGATCTGACCGGATGATCAGATTGTTTAATTTGATTTATAATGAATTACAGCTTGATTTTCTAAATGTACTATATGTGGAAAGATGTTCCTTTTCCGTTGAGCATTGTATCAAGTATGCTGAATGCATAAAAAGTATTTGTATAGTTCTGAAAGGAATAGAAATAAGTATTTGCTACTTATGTGTTGTATTCTTATTTTGATAGTTGACCTTCTTCGGTTTATATACCGGAGGGGCAATGTTATCTTTGTATAATTTGGAGACTTTTGTGATTGTCAATGAAAGCTTACAAGAAAATGTGATTGAATTCTTATGAGTGTTTAGTAGTTCTAATTTGTTCTATCGAAAGAAAAATTGAAATTTAAATCATTGTCTTTCTAAAAGATAGGATTAAAATAAACCTAAGCAGAACGCTAATCAAGCTGAATTAAATTACTAATCCCTAAGTCTTGATTATGACAGGACAACATTTAATTGGATTCTTAATCATTTATATCTTGATACTAATAAGTATGATATAAATTCAGTTAGGAGAACTGATATAAACCTAATGGGGTTCAGATGGCAATCTCATGTGAAGTTTATGAGTTATTGTCAAATTCCGTTGTCTTCGAATCATGTATATTTTAAGAACTCCATGATGAGACCTTGGCCTTAATATCTCCACCGTGTAATGGGTTTTATTGAGGAAGGTCATTCTAAGACGAAGAATCTAGGGATCGGGAAAGGCTAACCTTAGGGGAAACGTCTTTAATGTAATTTAAACTCAACGTGCGTAACGCATATTAATAAGTAGATCTTTTTGAGGCAGATCTAAAGGTTGACGACACAAGTCAACTGCAGGGTTGTACCTCCGAGGATATTAGGATCTTCTCGAAGTTACAACAATGCAGGTGACTTATGACGACACCCTTTGCATTGATCGCTAAGATTTACACTTTGATCTCGAACGAGTTACTCAGGGACCGATTAGGAATGTGGTCACGTTATAAGGCTGCCTAGGAGATTCGGGGTATCTTGACACACTGGTTTAACTAGGGTTGAACCAGTATGTCATCGTATCCCTAATCCTCGTGGGCATCCATATAACGTTATCACCTTGTTAATCCATTTCCGAGTGAATAAGTTGAGATAGGAGGGACTGACAGAAGTCGGTATTAAGACATTCTACATAACATAAGAATGGGGTCAAGGGCATATTCCGTTGACGAGTATCTTCATGTTAAGGAATACGAGACATAAACAGTATGTTTCAAATCTTTGGCCAAAGTATCGCAAGCTGCTGATTGCGTTGTCCTAATTCACCTAGTCTAAGGGATGAGATGCCGATGAATAATGGTAACAATTATTCAGTTAGGTTCCTTGGACAGAGCATTCTGAATCCCAGAATAGGGAAGAGAACCGCAAGAGTGAAGTGTTAAATAAAAACACCAACTCTTATTACTCATGAATAGATCGGTAGATTACCGAGTCATGGAATGAATAGATCGGAGGTACTCCGAGTCATTACAGCTGCATATGGTTGTCTGTTATAAGAATGGTTATTTGATTGTGAGTTCTAAATTAGGTATTTAGAACCAGGATGCAATTATCAAAAAAAAAAATTTTTGACTTGTTCTATTGTCTAAAATGAGGATGTTACAAGTATATTCCACCTCCAACATGTTTTACAAATCCTCCAAACCAGCATTTTGAGCAGATTCAAGATCAGTATGCATACCCATATGAGCAGCAGTGCCAAAGTCAGTTTGGCTATGGAGCTTTCCAAGAGCAAGAGTATGCATATAATGAAGACAATCAGATGCAAGATGCTGGTCTGTTGGAAAAAATCCAAAAGATGGAGGTAAACATAGTGCAGTCCAGGGCTCAGGCACAGATGAAAGCATTTGGAATCGGTTGCAGAGCACCTTGTCCATGGGTGGGACCTTTTCCAAGGCATTACAGCCCTCAGGAGAAGCTTGACTTCATGATTGCAATGCTGCCTTTGCTTGCAAAGTGGATTGAAGAAATAGAGGTGTATGAGAGGAGTATTCAGCAACCTTGCCAACAAGTAAGCACACCTTCTCATGCCTTTTCTTTTCCTCTTTCCCAATCTGTTTCATCTCAGCAGTGTCAAGCTTTAAACTCTCCATCTGCTGTCCCAAATGTTGATCCCATGTCTCCATCTCTCAGTCTTCCATCCCATCTCAGTTTTTCCGCCCTCTTCTCTTCCAAATCCAAAACCCCTCCACAAGAGCTAAATGAAATACCTTCCACTCCAAAGAAACAAGAGGTTTCACCTCCTCCACCACCGCAAAAAATTGTAAAATCAGTTGAGTTTCAACCTATCCCTCCTCTTGCATCCCCAATTCCATGTGGGGAAGAAGAAATTGAAAAAATCAGTCATCAAGGACAACAAGAGGAAGAGCCAAAAAGAAAAGAAATGACAGACAGCTTGAAGGTTTGGGCTGCCAAATTTGGGATAACAAAGATCCCCTTGATGGTTAAGCCTACAGAAGAGGCTAAGGTTGAACAAATGGTGGTCATAACTGATTTTGTTGCAGCAGAAGAAGAGAAAAAGGAAGAAGCAGATCAGCAATCAGTTTGCTCAGAGTGTAGTGTCCATGTTGGCACTCTATTTGAAGGAAATGCTGATCCAATTCAAGTTGCACAATCAGCCATGGAGGAAGAAAGCCCTGAAGAAGATCTTGCAGTCCCAACTTGTCCTCTAGAGCAGCAGACTGAAGAGTTTGACTTGACAAACTTCATGCTAGAGGAAGAGTTCTATCAAGAGCAAGATTGTATTCAACTAGTAGAGGAAGGAGAAGTTGCTCCAAATCCAAAAGAAGAGGAGCACAATCTAGCTATGGAAGAGAAAATTGCGGATCCAAGGGCTTTGAGCACAAAGCAGGCTACAGGAGAACCTTCAGTTCTTCTTTCTACTTCATCTCTCTCTAGCCCCAATGTCGAAGAGGAGTTTGATCTCTCAAACTCAATGTTGGAGGATGAAGGAAACCATGGTGGTCAAGTTACAGATCAAGAAGACACCATGGAGGAAGTTGAACATTTGCAGCAGGACAGTCATGAGGTAGTTTATCTGTCAGATTTGGAAGACTGTTTTGATGGAGAAGAACCGGTTGAGTTTCCAACATTCTCTCTTTCATCATCCATCTTCCAAACACAAGAGCCTGCTGTCATGGAGGAGAGTATTCATTTGCAGCAACCTGCATCTTATAGAAGCTCTTTGGAACCAAGATTGGAAGATTTTAATCTTTCATGTCCTTCATTGGAGGAAGAGAAAGGGCAGAGGAATTTCGCCATTTCTTCCACATCATCCATTCAAGAAGGTCCGCAAGAAGACTCCATTCTTGGAGTTGAAAATCAGGGAAATGGGCATACTCAAAGGATCAGACCTTGCCCAATCAGGTATTTGGCTTCATTGGAGCCAAAGGAGAAGTCACAACCAGTCATGCTTGCTTCTGAGCATGAGGGTGAGCTACAAAGTACCAAGGATCAGCTGTCATACCTCTTCAATCCAAATGCAGAGCAACTAAAAGAGGTATTGAATTTTCCTTCAGCTAATACCTTGATGATTTGGGTGGAATACCAGCTTCTTGTTGATTTTCCACTCATCCTAACAGCCATGATCAGCTCTAAATCAATTGCATGGCTGCCACTTTTGAGAAAGGGAAGCTATTTCTCACAACCAATTGTAGGGTTTGTTTAGCTTGCCTTTGCTTCCAGTTAGAGTAGAGTAGGTAGATTTTCTTTTAGCAAAAGAAGTGCTTGTGCACACTCTGCATGTTTCATTTGGAGCATGTATGATTTTCAGTTCTGTACATAGTTTTGTTGTTGTGCTGGTTTTGCTCTTGCACAGTTCGTTTCAGTGGCATTTTGGTAAGAACAACTCCATGTCCGGTGGGTTTCAAGTGGCTCAGAGGGAAGTTTTCAAAGTTCAGATCAGTTTTCAGGCTTGCTTATGACTCCATGCCCAATGGATTGCTTCAGGCTACTGATCATTCATCTAGCAGGCAGATGACCCCACTGAGTCGCCAAATTGTTATCCAAATTTCACCCCAGGGTAAATTTCGATAACATGCATCGATTTTTGCAGTTCCAAGCATGTAGATTGACCCGAAAAAAATCATGAAAAATGGCTAAGTCCTAGTCCTTGCAATAGTTGGGACATGAGGGACATCTGGACGCGAATCGGCCGAAAAGCCTCCAGGCGGCCCGTGAAGCAAAGGGACATCTGGGACAGAAGTACGCGGCGGGCGCGAGAAGCCGATCCGGCCGAAAGAGGAAGAAAATGACTAACTGCTGAGCGGGACAGTTCGGGACAAGAGTACGTGAAGTACACGAACCGGCCGGATCAGCCGAAATGAGAACAAACAGTCCGGAAGCAATTGGGACATTTGGGCCGTGATGACGCGAACCGGCCGGTTCGCCCAAACAGAAAGTTCATACTGGGACATCCGGGATGAAGGGATGCGTGGGACACGGATCGCGAAGGAGCCGAAAGCCAATCAAACAATGCCACGTCATCGGCCAAATGAGGGACGAGGAAGCCCATTTCGGGTGGATCGGAAGTTTTTGGCCCGGGCAGTTTGGGACATCCGGGACATAAAGACGCGAAGGGCGCGAAGGAGCCGAAAGGGCCGAGAACCAACCAGATCATGACACGTGTCGCAGGGGAAAAAGTCCAAAATTCAAAGGGCGAGGTCTCAAGCACTGACCCGAACCAATGGGATAGTGCCACGTGTCCAAGCTAGGGCCCACAAGGAAAAAATCATGCCGGAAGGGTTGGAAAACCCGACAAAGGAAGAAATGTGTCGGAGGGGTTGGAAAGCCCGACACAAAGGAAATCAGGTCTTGGAGTCGGGAAACAAGTTGGAAAAGCATGGGAGGAAAACATGTCGAGCCACCTCCCATACCCGATGCAAATGCAAGTCACACTTCCGAACCCGAAACAAAGGAAAACTTGGCAATACCGGCGGAAGCGGGTGTCGGGAAAACACAAGCATCAAACACATGTCGAGGCATTCCCCAAACCTGATGCAAATGCAGAGGAGAGAGAATTACGTATCCAATCAGAGCCTACCACGTGTCGTCCAGGTGGCGAAGCGCGGGAAAATATTTTCAAAATCTGTTTTGGTCTATTCTGTGCCCTAAATCTTCAGATCGTCATATCTTTTGATCCAGAGCTCGGATTTGCACGTTCTTTATATCAACGGAAAGATGTTGAAATTCTATACATGATTCTAGGATCAATCTCAAATTTTGGTGTAGTATGGAGGAGAAAATTGAGAAACGGCTCGACACATGATAATGGCGAAGCGGCGTTTCAACAACCGGGGCTTTAATGCACATGGGTCGCATTCTTCTTCAAAGATGGCGAAGTGATGTCTCAACCACCGATTTTAATGAAGAATGTGTTTTGGTCAATGGTTGGGCTGCTTACACGTTTTCCTATATTTTTGTCTACTGGGCTCGACCCATGCATTGTATAAAGCCAGATTTGGCTCATTTTAAAAACGGGATTACAAGTGGTTCATCTTTTCTGCTCTACCCTCCCTTCATTTCTTCTCTAGGGTTGGAAATGGAGTTCGAACCTCCTCCCTTGCTCTGTAATGGCGTTTTTGCCTTTTACTATTGAAATGATGTTCTGTGTAAACTTCTGGAGCAACAAAACGTGTTTTGTGATGCATCTGTCCATCCTTGCTCGTTTTGCTTGTTCTCTTCTTGCCTCTCTTCATTGCAGGTATTTGTGCATGTTTGAATGTTCATTGCAGGTTTGGAGCTGTGTTCATGGAGTTTTGGGACATTTTCTATGTGAAATCTATCCTTGGGCCTGTGATGCATCTGTCCATCCTTCCCATTGCTCACCTCTCTTTGTTCCATGGCAGTTTTGATAGATGTCCAACATTCTCCTTCTCTGGTGTATCACCATTTTAGTGTAGGCTTTTGTTCTTTCCCTTTTCTCTCTCTCTCTGTCTCCTTGGCATGGTTAGATTAGGATTAGATTAGCTTTTCCTGCACTGGAATAGCTTGTGGCAGGTAGTTTAGGAGTAGGAACCAGCCTTCTCTGGAGATTCCTCTCTCAGTTTCACAAGTCCCACGCTTGGAGAGGTTTCCATGTTGTGCAATCACACTTTGGATGCACGAGTGATCAACCTAGAAGCCCGATCTACATCCGGGGTGCTTTGTGATTTTGCACTAACACTTCCTTGACTACGAGAGATTGCTTGTAAGAATTTGGGGGTACCTTAGGCATGGTTTGATCAAGGATTTTTGTGTTTAATTGAGTTCTCTACTTAAAGCTTTTGTGGTGAGTTATCAAAATTGTGTGAAGAGTGCAACATGTGATTCCATTTATGCCTCTTACGGTTGAAAGAATATCCCGATTATTTGAAGCATTTTATCCGATAGTTATTCAAGTATTGTAGAGGTTGTCAAAGATCCGATATATCCCGGTTTGTCGTATCAACACCCTACTAAAAATTTCATTCAAACAAACTAATCCTACCCATTCTACCCCCGCATTGCATTGTGTGTCAACAAAAGGATCTAACCCATCTACAAAAATACACAAGGAAAATCAGGATTATACAATGTCTTTAGTAACCCTTTCCTTGCATTGAAAATATCTCCATAATCTGGGAGTGACAACTTATGAAATTCAGATTTGGAGTGTTGATCATTTTTTCCCAAGGCATTTTCATAATATTTGCATAAATTGAGGGATATCTTCATCTCCTTCACCATTTGGGGGTTACAATATAGGTTCTCTTACCTCGGTTGAAAGGCACAACCTAAAATAGTGAGGGTCGATCACGTCCTTTCAAAGTGCTATCTATCTCTCCACAAATTTGAGTGCCGTTAGATCACATCCTCGGCTATAAAACAACACACATCAATATCTATTTGACTTCAAGCTTCATGCCATATCTCGATGTTGCTTAGAGTGAAAAGGAGAACAAATTTGTGTACCAACATTTTCTCGCGCCATTCTTTGGGACTTGTTTTGAATTCCTAGGAAATAATTTGTATTCTTTGAGATTGATTTGTTGATTCATTGCCAATCTATGTTTATTTAACCCATCAAAGCATCACCAAGACATTAATCGGTATTGCGATATTTTTAGATCCCCCAGTAATACTTCTTGTGTGATTTGTGTGTAATTACAAATCTGATTATCATTTTTTGATCAAATTTATAATGCTGGAATGAAGAATAGATTTCTGAGTTTGATATTCTCCTAGTTCAATCTTATCCATGTGCATGCATATTTGAGATTTATGAATGCATATAAAACCTTGGTAAATTCCTTTGCAAATTCTGCATGCAAATACATTGTTGAAGCATCATTTTATAATTAGATTTGTAAGGATTAGGTGAAGATATAAGTTTTTCCTGCAATTTTACTAGTTTCCAACTGTTGTTGCACTTCATTTGCATTTGTGATTGATAGATTCAAGAAGAAGGAAGGTCTTATTTGTAAAATTTGGCAATATTTTCAGTGCTGGTAAATATTTGATAGAGTATTTTAGTGCATTTACACAACTAGGGTGAAAGTCCTTAGTGGCGACTCCATGTTGATTTGATATTAATAAATACCAGTGTCTTGCCTTTCTGTCATTTATTTTTGTGTTGCTGATCTCTGCAAAACTAGAAGGAAGAAGATCTCTCTTCCTTAGAGACTCTGCTAAGAAGTTATTTATAGATTTAAGAAGCTCAAAGTTGGAAGGGAGAAGAGTGTGGAAAGTGGTTAAAGGTCAGACATCAAGCAAGGATATAACCATTGGTGAGAGAGATCAGCCTTTGGTAGAGGATTATCATTCTTCTTCAAGTGATTCTGATTCAAGCAATCCTCTCATAAACTTGTTTTCTTCAAATAGTGAAGGTCCTTCTACTATATCCGGTAAGTTCCTTCTTCAATCTGCACCTCTGTGTTTAAATTCAAGAAAAATTTTCAAGAAAATCAGCATTTAGAGAATAACAATCTTGTGAATCACATTCTTGAGCCCCAAAGATCTTGCACTCCTAATCACCTTGTTTCACCTCCAAGATCACCTCCACCAAATAATATGGCTCAGCCTAGACCTCCATTTTTATTAACACCTTTGGTCCCATAGATTTTAGAGGAATGGATGGTTACCCTAATGCTGTTCCACAAGATGTCAGAAATAGGTTGCCAAAGTTTCAAGGCAACAATGCAATAACCGTGACCAACATATAAATTTTTTTGTTAATACGATGGAATATTTTGAGATAGAGTTTGAAGATGTGTATATTAATTTGTTCATTCATACACTAGAAGAGGATGCTAGGGATTAGTACAAGGCTCTGCCTGATAATTCTATTGATTCATGGACTAAAATGAAGAATGCATTTAGATTGCAATATGGTGACAAGACTGATCCTAGATTTCTTTTGTCTAAGTTTGAGAATATCAAGAAGAACCCTAATGAATCAGTCCATGACTTCAAGAAAAGATTTAACAAAACTTTGAGAAGGCTTTCGGTTAATCTAAAGCCTTGTGATGAATCTTTTCTAATCAAATATGTAGATGCATTTGATAAGAAAGCATCTTATTACCTAAGAGACAAGAACCCTACCAATCGAGACAAGCTTTCACCATGGCACTTCAAATTGAAAACAATATCAAAGCAATTGGGAAACCTCTCAAGAGAGATGGTGTAAAGTTGATAAACCCTGAAAAACCTCAAGCTAGCAAGGGTGCTGATTTAGAAGAGGTTGTGAAAACTTTGGTAGGGGCTGTCAAAGAAATATCATACAAGTTGGCAAGAGCTGAGAAGGGAATTGGGCAGACTTCACAAGGTCAGCCAAGAGCACAAAACCATGATAGATTTTCCAATCATCCTAGAGGTGATCAAAGGGTAGATGATAGAGGGAAAGGACCCATGGGGTCTGCAAATAGACATCCTCAAGCATGTGAAGGAAGAGTGTTACCTGATCCCCTAACTACTAGGGTTGCTGCTATTGAAGAAGTTGTTGATATTGATTGGTGTGATAGGTGTTTTCTACCCCATCCTCCATGTGAAGTGGACCAGCAAGAAGGTGAAGCTAATAATGATGATGGTACTGATGATGATATTTTCATGGTGGGTTGTTCTTCAAGCTCACAAGGAGGAGCAACATCTACTAAAGTGATAAGTGCAAGGGTAACCTGTAACTTTTTGGGATTGCATCAAATGGGTACAAGTCTTTCTTCCCCTCATGCTCTTGAAGTTGATGTAGTGCAATCTTTTAAAATTCCTAACAATGACTTTGAATACTTAAGAGCTTTGATGATTAAGAAGTATGATGGTGGTATTCCTTCGGAGGAAGATAGACAATTGTTGATGAATGTTGTTGTAGCTCAAGAGAAAGACTATAACACTAGAAGCAAAGTTTTTAAAGGAAGTGGGCCTCAAGCCAAACCTAAAACACCCTTTCTCACAAGCATTCCAAAAGAAGCTCTTAGGAGAGAAACACTTGCTAAAAGCTCTGTTGTCCCAAGAAAAATTACAGTCCTCCTCATGCCCAAGCTGCCAAGAATCCATTGCCATCTAATGAATCTTCTTGTCTCCCTTCCAATGTTATTTTGCCAAAGAGTGTTCCCTATGACATAGCCCAAGTATTGATCAAAATCAAAGTAAGTGTTCCAATCATTGAGCTGCTTAGAATTCTTGAGCATAAGAAGAGAGCATTTGAGTACTTGGGGTTGAAAGAAGAGAAGAATACTCTAGGCAGAAATGTAAATGTTGTTGAAACTCCTCCTCAAATCATTGCTGACCTTGAAACACCACCAGCAGTAGAAGATCTTTGAGAGACACCTGAGGTATATTTGGGGGCATCTTTGGTTGATTCCCAATTGAATGTTGATCCATTCTTCACAACTTTGATCATAAAGGATAAGCTACTTCACAATTGTATGTTTGATTCTAGTGCATCATGTAATGTCATGCCTCTAGAAGTCATGAATGAGTTGGACATCAAAGTGACAGTAGCCTATGGAAATTGTATTGCCATGGACTCAAGAGAAGTGCCGGTTGTTGGTTGTGTGAAGGGTTTGGTAGTGCAGCTTGCATCTTATCCCGGGAGGAATTTAAAATTGGATGTTGTGATTGTTTATTGCCCTGATAAATTGGGTATGTTGTTGTCAAGAAAGTGGGCTGCAAGTGTTGGAGGGAGTGTCCAATTGGATATGTCTTTTGCCACCATTCCCATTGAGTGCAGCCTAATCAAGCTCTATGGAGAAAAGAAAATGTTGCATCTAATTGAGGACCCAAACAATGATACTTATGAAGTATTATTTGTTGATGTTGATGATGATAATTTCATTGGTTTTTCTGTTGGAAAAGAACACAAAATGGATCAGTCAAAGTTCCTTAAATAGGTATGTTCTCCTTGGACCTTGCTATTTTGATGGAGCTTGCTCTAAATTTGGAAATGGTGCTGGTGTAATTCTAATTTCTCCAAGCTTGGAAGAATTTGTTTTTTCCTTCAAGCTTAATTTTGAATGTACGAACAACATTGCTGAATATGAAGCCTTATTGTTGGGTCCGAGAATTGCATGGAATTATGGTGTCAATGAGATCATTGCAAAGGGATATTCAAAGTTAGTTGTCAAAAAAATAAGAAAATTATATGCTACAAAAATCAGCGGATGAAGCAAAGTATAAGCATGCGGCTTGGGATCTAATTGAGATGTTTGATTCTTTCAATATTATGCACCATGACAGAAGTTTGAATGTTGTTCTTTGCGACAAGTTGGCGGTGTTGGGGTCAAGATTTGGAGTTTGCACTATTTCACCTTATTGTGAGTACAATGTTGAAGTGTTAACTAGGCCAGTTGTCCCTAACAACATCAAGCATTGGCAAGTGTTTGATGATGATGCTCAAGTGCAAAGGTTCTTGCAAAATCAAGGTGATTTTGTAGATCAGCATATTGATTGGGAACCAATGGTGTGTATGAATGAAGGAAAAGATAATTTATTTGGAAAAGATATTATCCAATTGAAAACTAACACCATTCCTAGAGGGCTAGTTGCTCTTGAGGAAAATTTTAGCAATGCTAATTACATCATCAATAGAAAAATATCTTCCTCAAGGGATGTGGAAGAGCATGACTTGGGAAGCAAAGAAAAACCAAGAAATTTTTGGTTGCACAAGTGATAGTTTAAGCAAGGGAGAAAAATAGTCCTATCTTCAATTGTTGAAACAATATCAAGACTGCCTTGCCTGGTCATATTCAGAGCTGAAAGCATATAGAAAAGACTTGTTTCAGCATGAGATTCCTCTTGAAACAAATGCCAAACCATTTAGACAGAAGAAAAGGCCAATAAATCCACTCCTCTCCATGAAAATGCAAGGTGAATTGAAGAAATTGAAGGAGGGAGGGATAATTCAGCCCACAAGGTATTCATCTTGGGTTCAAAACCTTGTGCCAGTCAGAAAGAAGAATGGGGATATCAAACTTTGTGTAGACTTCATAAATCTGAATAGAGATTCATTGAAAGACAATTATCCTTTGCCAAACATGGAGAACATGCTGCAGTTGGTGACTGGATCTGAATTGTTGTCCACCTTGGATGGTTTATCTAACTACAATTAGGTTATTGTCAAGGAGTCGAAAGATTTAAAACTTCCTTTACCACTCCTTGGGAACATATGTTTATGTGAGAATGCCTTTTGGTCTCATGAATTCTGAAGATACTTTTCAAAGAGCAATGGATGTTGTTTTTTAAGCTATATAAATGACTTCATTGCGTTTATCGGGATGAAGTGACCATATTTTCAAGGAATCAGAAGAGATCACTTATAGCATTTGGAAAGGATGTTGATCAGATGTAGAGAGTTTGGAATCTCTCTCAATCCAAAGAAGTGTCACTTTGGGGTGTAAAATGCCAAGCTGCTTGGTCATATTATTTCAAAGTCTAGTGTCATGATTGACCCTAAGAGAATAGAAGCAATCAGCAAGGTGCCAATTCCAAGAACAAAGAAGGGCATCCAATCTTTCTTTGGGAAAATCAATTTCATTAGAAGGTTTGTGTCCAATTTTGTTGAGTTGACTCTTCCTATCACATGCATGTTAAAGAAAGATCAAGTTATCAAATGGGAGGAGGCTACTATTCAGGATTTTGAAGGAATCAAAGAGGCACTTAAACATGCACTTGTCTTGGTAGCTCTAAATTACAAGAAGCCTTTCCAAATCTTCTCCTTTGCTTCTAAAAATACTATTGCATCTATTTTGCTCCAAAAGGATGAAGATGGGGCTGAGAGGCATATTTCCTTCTTTATCAAGGCTTTACAAGCTGCTGAGTTAAAGTATACAATCATGGAAAAATAAGCATTTGCCTTGGTGAAAGCAACAAAGGTTTTTCAAGCCTTATATTTTAAGTTCAAAAGTTGTTGCTTATGTTCCCCACACCATGGTAAAAGACATCTTATCAGAGATGGAGATCTCAAGTAAAATATGTATATGGTTAAACAAACTATAGGAGTATGATATGGATATCCAAACCACAAAGCTAGTAAGAGGTTTGGGTCTTGCTAAGCTCATGGTTGAGAGCAACTCAGTGACTGTGGAAGTGAATGAAGTAGAAGAAGAAAGGGCAGATGTTCTTGGGAAATTGGTAAGTTCTGAGTGGTACAAGGATGTAATCTTTTACCTCAGACACCTTTTCTATCCTAATCATTTAAATAAAAATAGAAAAGAGCCCTTAGTGGCTTCTCAAAAATACATCATCACTGACTTTGGGCTGGCTTGGAAGAACCCTGAAGGTGTCCTCTTGAAGTGTGTAACTGAAGATGAAGCTCCTAAATTAATTGTTGATTTCCATGGGGGAGTTTGTGGAGGACACTTTTTTGGAAGGGTTACAACACACAAAGTTTTGAGAGCTGGTTATTGGTGGCCTACTCTTTTCAAAGATGCAACCATGTTGATTAGAAAATGTGAAAGCTACCAGCGTTTCTTTGGAAGAATGAAAGCTTTAGGCTCCCTTCCTTTGTAGCCTATATCAATTGAAGCTCCTTTCAAACAATGGGGATGGACTTCATTGGTGAGATTTCAGATCCTTCTAGTGCTGACCATAAGTGCATTCTTGTAGCCACTAATTATTTTACCAAGTGGATAGAGGTAATCCCCACCAAGAAAGCAACACACCAAGTTGTTATGGACTTCTTGTTGAATAATATCATATGCAGATTTGGTGTGCTAGTCAAGATTGTGGCTGATAATGCCATGTGTTTCAGAGCTAAACCTTTAATGACAATGTGCAAGGAGTATGGAACCAATATGAATTATTCTTCAAACTATAACCCCCAAGGGAATGGACAAGCCGAGTCTAGAAATGAGAATTTGTTAAAGATCATTTGGAGGACCTTGGAATTGAATAAGAGAAAATGGGGTGAACAACTAAAAATTGTAGTTTGGGCTAATAGGATCACCGCCAAGAGAGCTACTAGTAAGAGCCCATTTGAGTTAGTGTATGGAACTCAAGCTATGCTACGCTTACATTTGTAGTTATCTTCATTTTAATTTGTTCAACAATTTGAGTATCAAGAATTCGAGTCCATATGAAGCGGATCAATCAGATTGTGGAGCTATATGAAGAGAGAAGAGCATCCCACCAGATGCATATCATATTTAGATAGAAGTTGAAAAGATTATTTGACAAGAATTTCATTCCTAGGGCCTTGAATATTGGAAATCTGGTTTTGTTGTGGGATAGCGAGAAATGAAGATAAGGGAAAACATGGAAATTTTGATGCATTGTGGATGGGCCCTTACTCCATTGATATCGAATTGGTGAGAATACCTTTTTTCTCAAAGATTTAGATGGAGAATTTCTTGAACTAACTGTTAATGGTAGACATCTTAAGCATTTCTTGGATTAATCCCCAAATTTAAGGTATGCACAACTTGTACAGTGTATAGTGTTTGGTTTTTTGCTTTGTTTTTGGTGTTTTATCAGTTTTGTGGTTTGCCTTGTTGTGTGGCAGCCATTTTTGTCAGTTTCTCGGCTGGTTTTTGTGATTTATGCTCATGACTCCTTTACCCAATGGATTGTTTGGCACTTGGTCTACTTATTATTCTTGTGGAACTCACTAGGAGTGCTCATCCCCGAGCAGGAGTTGATGTTGGTGTCCATTTTGATCCTCTGCCTTGCCTGAAATTTTTGTATAGTTTAAATGGATGTGATGAAGTTTTTTCTTCTGTTTCCATGCCCTAGGCCATTTGAAAATTATTTCCCTTGCCCCATTTGAAAGAAATCTCCAATTTTGCTATGAGCATGCCCTAAATTTTTCAAATCCAAGGGCTCTACCATTTTTCTATGTTTGCCCAATTGTGGAGTATTAGAATGATCGATTCATATATATCTTCCCTCAAAAACCCCTCCCCATCGTCATAAAATGTTTTAAAATTCCTTCCATTTTCCCTTTGATCAAAAAATCCTTCACCCACGAAGAAAAAATCAACTTTAGAGGTCACTTTAGAAAACTCTGTGTTTTTTGATGGTCGTATGCAGTGTCGTGTGACCATCAAAATCAAGCTCAAAATTCTCCTCATACATGGCCACATCAAGTTAGACAAGGATCGACAGATCTCTTTGAAAAACTTAGCTATTTTTTCTGGTTTTGGAAAAAATTCAAAATCCCCCCCGCAACTCCGTGAGGGGACATGCATCACAATCTAATGCAAAGGCGAAGGGGAAGGCTGGCGGGGGGACTTAGGCATTTTTGCCTTTTTGGTGAAAGGAGAAAAAGTTGGGGAATGGCCCACGATCTGAATTGGAGTAGGAGGAGGACACGTGGCGGAGTGGTGGCAGAGCAGGGAAGTGCGGGTGTGGAAGGAAAAGGGAACTTTTCCCCTTTTGGTCAAAAAGGCCTAAGGTGAAATTTCGAAGTGTGGCCCCATGGCCAATCTCAAGTGGACACGTGTCCATGAAAGGTTAGAGGGAAGTGTGGGCCACGGAAGGAAATGGGGAATTTTTCCCTTTTTGGAAAAAGAAGTTAAAGAAAAAATTTAAGTTGTGTGCCCGTGAGTGAATCAACAACGAGACACGTGGCAAAGGCGAGTTGATCGGCCGGTGGAAGAAAAGGGGAAAATTTTCCCTTTCTAAAAAAGGGAGTTAAAGTGAGATTTGAACTAGCGGATTTTAGTGATAGAGAAAGCGACACATGGCGAGGATAAATCGAGTGTGTGGGCCCATAGGGCAAAAAGTGAAAAATTTCCCGAGGTTCTAAAAAGGGTCAAAGTGCGTAGAATGAAGCACGATCCCAATGGGACCCACCATGTGCCACGTGTCAACTCCAAATTTCAAGGGCGGAGGGGCGGAAAAAAAAGTCAAAAATTTCCATTTTTCCAAAAAATGTGGAAAAGTCAAAAATGATCCCAAATTTGGTCCTAATTGTTTTTTGACATGTGGAGGGCCCATATTAAGGACAAAGAGTAGATCAAGGGCAACTATGCATTTTCATTTTGGCCGCCATTTTTTCTCCAGGAAGCTTGGAGATGTGAATTTTGCATCTTTTTTCATCAAATTTTTGGTGAAGTCAGGTAATTTTTGCCTTCTAGGAATATTGGAATCGGTTTCATGACTCAATACTTTGATTTGAGATGTTTTTGAAGTGATTTTTTCCCCTACCCGAGAAAACATGTGAAATGTCAAATTATAAAGTTGCAGAACCAACTTGGGAAAGGATAAGATGAAATGATGAGTCAAAAGGTGTTTGCATGTCTTAATGATGAAAAATGTGCCTCTAGGGGGATAATGATCCAAATATTTACAATGATTCCCCATTTTAGAAACACTTGGCAACTCTTGTTGCAAATTTGTTAAATGTCATTTTCAGTGAATCATGAGAAATTGTTGTAACAAAATTGTTCCCTTGGCATATTATTTTCTTGGAAAAGAAGGATCAAATGTGGAAAAAGATATATAATGCATTTTTTAGAAATGCAAATGGTCGGGAAGTTGAAAATCACGAGAAAATTCTAAGAGAAATCTCATTTTTAAGAAACCCACCAAAGAACCAAGATAATTTCTTCTATGTTGGATCTTCATGTATGCGAGTTGGTTACAAGTGTATAACCATCACACATCTCTGAGATTGTTCATGAAACTCTCCCCTGTTGATGAATCCAACAAGCTTTTGAGTTAATCTATGTTTTTCTGGGCAATATGATGTCTGTTATAATTTTTTAAATGCATGCAAATATTTTTCATTGTTCTTGTTGCAATCTTACATTGAAAGTCTTTAGGAATCACACAGAATCTCCATTTCTTATTGATAGTTTAGTGGCATTTGCAATCTCATGTTCATAAGAGCCTTCATCTGATAAAGAGATAAACAAATTTAAAATCACTTTACCTTCCTTGACTACAAATATTTCTTGTAAGCCTTTGGGGGTACCTTAGGCATGGTTTGATCAAGGATTTTTTTGTTTAATTGAGTTCTTTACTCCAAGCTTTTGTGGTGAGTTCTCAAAGATTGTGTGAAGAGTACAACTTGTGATTCCATTTATGCCTCTTCTCGTTGAAATAATATCCCGATTATTTGAGGCATTTTATCGATAGTTGTTCAAGTATTGTAGAGGTTGTCAAAGATCGATATATCCATGTCTTGTCAACACCCTACCAAAAATTTCATTCAAACAAACAAATCCTACCCATACTACCCCTGCATTGCATTGTGTGTCAACAAAAGGATCTAACCCATCTACAAAAATGCACAAGGCAAATCAAGATTATACAATGTCTTCAGTAACCCTTGCCTTGCATTGAAAATATCTCCATAATCTGGGAGTGACAACTTGTGAAAGTCAGATTTGGAGTGTTGATCATATTTTCCCAAGGCCTTTTCATACTATTTGCATAAATTGAGGGATATCTTCATCTCCTTCACCATTTGTGGGTTACAATATAGGTTCTCTTACCTCGGTTGAAAGGCACAACCTAGAATAGTGAGGATCAAATCAAGTCCTTTCAAAGTGCTATCTATCTCTCCACAAATTTGAGTGCCAGGTTAGATCACATTCCCGGATACAAAATGACACACATCAAGATCTATTTGACTTCAAGCTTCATGCCATATCTTTGATGCTTCTTATACGAGAAAAAGAGAAAAATTTTGGTACCAACACCTTCACCACTTATCTATTCCGAAAATAGGTTGCATGCTATTGATAGCCACATATCGTTTACAGGCATAACCACACATACAAGTGTGCTATCTATAGTCCTTTTGTAGTTAATCAAGTGTCAATCCTATTCTTAGCTTGTCTCCATGTAAAATGCTTTGATCCACTCCCTAAAGATAGCCAATGCATGGCGCGCACATCTCTGCAACATTGGTGTCTTTCACACGCCATCTTCTAAAAATAGGTCTTCATGCTCAAAATCAGCTAAGTTCTGAAATCTGAACTTGTCTTCCACACGTGGGTCCTTCCTATTCTTCTCGCACCCTTGGTTCCGTGCCTTCTATTCCACACAGACTCCTTGTATGATATTTGACAAGTATTCTTTGATCAACGTCACCCCACACTAATCTCATTGTCATCCCGATAATGGGTATCTCCAAAGAATAGAAGAATGGAAAGAATAAGAATGAAAGAATGTAGAAAAATAAATAATTTCCTTAAGGTTATTAGGCAACCTCCTCTCAGTATCAATTTACGGTATCAAATTTGGATACTCCTTTATTTCGGCCTCCAAAATCTTCCATTCAATGAGTGCTTGTTCTACTTTTACGGATGTCCACAACAATGGATTCTAACTCATCCCTTGTAATCTCTCCTTTCTCATTCTACATAACTAATACAATGCTACACATTTATGTCATTCTCCCTTCTAAAAGATCCATCTTACGCACAATTAGCCTCCCAAGATCTTCCAAATAGAGTCTTGTCTTTGCTCTTGTCTATCTGCTAGGTCCTCGCACTTCGCTTAACCATTGACAATATTTCGTGTGGTCCAATGTCTCATTCTTCATCACTTTCTAGACATCATTTTTATCTTCTAAGGTATTTATGTTGATAATTGCCTCTAGAGTTGTGCATATTTTTAAAGCCCGGTCTACTTTCTTCAATACTTCCTATAACACTTGCAACAATCGTTCATAAGATGCAATCTTTCACATCACTGATGCTTTCTCTCCTTCGACATCTTGTTATGAGATTCTTGGCATTGGCATGCATAGAGGTTCATATTCAAGTACCAATTCCACGAAATTTCCCACATAGTTTATCACTCAAGGAAACGTCATGGTACCTTGGCCTCTAAGTGTGGCCTTTCTCTTATGACATTGTCCCCAATCTCTTCGTGATGCTTTGATAAATACCTCATTCTTCTTCTCGCATGAAGTACCTCTCTGTGTTATGTGCACTATCTCTACATCCTTTGTCTTCATCTCTCGTGCGGTGCTCGATTGTTGTTGCAGCTTTGTCCATGTTTCTTCTAGCCACTTCAACAGATCGTTCACCAATGCATTGCAGACCTGCTCATCTAACATGACAATAAGCTTTACTATCATGTGTCTCACTTGGGGTGCCTTCTTCATCATCTCAAAACACATGAATCTTTACACACATTAAATTCAGGCTCATCCATGTGGGTGTGCATTGACCACGATAGTTGATTTCGAAAGCACAATCACCATATCCTCATCCATTAGCTCCCACTAAATAAATCCTTCTATATTATCATGCTCGGAAGTGAGCGCGAACAATTTTTCCTACGTCCTTTGCATACCCCATGGCTGGTGGATTGTGCTCTCTACTTGTTCTTCTAGACCATTTCTGCTTAGGGACTTTAGCTTCAAAATTTGGGACTTGTGTCTCCATGTCCTAACATTCTCTCGCAGTGTCTCCTCGGATCTTTTCTTGTCCTCTTCTTTTCCTTTGATTCCTCACCTGTTCTTCTATGTTCTCTAGAAGTGTATGAGAATTAGGCATACTCTTCTTTGACTCTTCCACCTCCTCATTTAACCATTTCATCCTTTACAAGGAGGGTGATTTGCGCACAGTGGTTAGAGTATCACCTTGGGTCCTTGTTCTCCTAAACACCCTCTTAAACATGTGCTCCCCTTGGACTGCATTCAAGTCCTCATCATCCCCTTGTTGTGGGTGAGGTGGTGTAATGGCACGTTCAATTTCACCCTTATTTGTAGGATGTCTCCTACCTCTATGTTCCAAACAACCACTATCTTTGCACTCCTCCTCCTCCTCATCCTCCACTTAAATTGGCTCTATGGGCTTAGGCACTTTGGGATGTTCTCCATTGTATGTTTTCCCGTGGTGGTGCTAGACGTGTGAACTTACCTTCCACATAATTTTTATTATCCATCTTTGGTTTTACGTTGGAGATACACCAATGCTTTGGCCCCATGTCTACTACTGACCAGACTTATTGGCTTAATATTCAACACCTCTCGAAATGATCCTCTCTATATAAGCACTTATGCCAGGATACACATACTTCTTCCTCAACATATGGTAGTCGTAGTCTACCTTATCTGCATTGAATACTAGTTGACGCATGTCTATAAATCTGTGAACAAATGCTTGGAAATACCTTGCAGTGAATGCGTAAGGCAATTTACACCAAGGGCTCTAGACTCCATCTTTCATTAGGAAGCACACAATGTAAAAATGCTGATATACAACAAACTAGACTTGTTTCCCTACCACTACTAGTAGGTCCTTTGGGATGTGCCACTCTTCTCCAAATGCCACATGGAGCTGTCATACCATTTATTCACCCTTTTCTTTATGTCATCTGTCATGGCCCCTTTGCATAGGTACTTGCTGAATCTTTCAACTGGTGACTTGTTCTCTATGGGGTATTCCCATACTTTTTCCTTCGGTCCATCTGGTACTCTAATCTCCATGAATACTTTTATCCATTTCACCCCCCCAGGGTTGAATTGATAACATACATCAGGATTCCCAAGTCCCGGGCTGAAAAAGAACGAGCTCTGAGAGAATGCGAGAAGTTGCAAAAAAATAAACTCAGGCCAAAAAAATTGTGAAAATCGGCTAAGTCCTTGTCCTAGAAATATTTGGGACATTCGGGACACGGAAAGCCGTTCAGTTAAGGAAAAGAAAAAGGCTAACTATTGCTTCGGGACATTTGGGCTTTGAGGACGCGAACCGCCCGGATCGGCCGAAATGTAGAACTTTCACACTAAACATTTGGGACAAATGGACGCGATGGACGTGAACCGCCGATTCGGGCAAAGCAGGAAACTACAAAGCCTGACAAGGACAAGTGGGACAAGGGGGACGCTTACCGACGCCGGATAATAAAGGAGCTGAAAGTCAATCGAGATCACGCCACGTGTCACCGGCGAAAAAAGGCACGAGGAAGCCCATTTCGGCGGATCGGAGGATTTTGTCCCATGAAGCACTTTGGGACATTTGGGACAAAAGGACACGGAGGACGCAAAAAATCTAGCGAGGCCGTGGACAAATCACGGCATGACACGTGTCGCCAAGGAAAAAGGTCCAAAAGTCAAAGGGCAAGTTTTGAGCACTGATCCAAACCAATAAGATAGTGCCACGTGTCCAAGTTCAAGGGGCCCACAAGAATAACCCGAAAAGGTGGAGAGAGGGAATTGCTCAATGAACCAGAGCCTGCCACGTGTCATCCAGATGGTAGAGCACGGGAAAAGAAATTTAAAAATCCGTTTTCGCTGTTTTGTGCCCTAAATCTTCAGATCATCATATCTTTCGATCCAGCTCAGATTTGCGTTCTTTATATCAACGGAAATCTATTGAAATTATCTACATGATTTTGGGGTCAATCTTGAATTTTGGTGTAGTTTGGAGGGAGGAAATTAAGGAAACGTCTCTGACGCGTGTAATGCTTCAACAACCAACTTTAATGCAAAGAGACGACTTGCACGCTCTGTTAGGCGACTGCTCGTTTTGCCAGATCCGCCGCTGATCATAATGAGATGATTTTAAATTCTACCAAGAAGTGGTTGGAGTAGATTCTAGATTTCTCTCTCTCCCTCTCATTTCTTCATATATATTGTAAAGAGGAGCTCTTTTAGATGGGGGACATTCTTGTTTTGCATCCTCCCTTCTTCCCTGCTTGCAAGAGAATTTGTGGAGCTTTTCAAACCTCCCATATGGATTGTAATGCCAGTTTTTGCCTCTTGGCCACTGCAATGTACTGTATCGACTCTTGAGCAATATATATATGTTTGTGATTGATTCTCAACCCTCTCATGTATTCATTGCTGTTATTTTGATCTCTTATTGCAGTTTGGTTTTTACTACCCGTGCATAGTGTTTGTATTGCATCTATGTGGTCTGTGTTAGATTTGCAAAATGAGTGTCTAACATTCCTTGGTGCATCACCTCTGTAGTTTAGGTTTTATTCTATGCATTTTCTCACCCTGTCTCCTTGACAAGTTAGATTAGGTTTTAGTAAACCCTCTGCATTTTTGTGTGCATCTGAACAGAGGAATATGAACCAACCTTCTCTGGAGAATCCTTTCTCATCTTTACAAGTCCCACACTTGGAGAAAGGATTCCATGTTGTGCAATCACACTTTGGATGCACGAACATCAACCTAGAAGCCTGATCGCATCCGGGGGTGATGTGAGTCTCAGTAACAACAAATACCAATGATAGTAGAATAGCCCCAAAGCTGATCTTCCCCCTATGTGTGCTTCTTTGACAATTTGTTACTGCGATATAGTTTGCAATATTGTAGATTGCCCCTTCTAACATCTTACGTGCCACTTGTAACCACATCTTATTTACTTGTGACCACCGCTCATAATCATTCAAATTGGTAACAAGGTGTCTTTGCATCTTACACAACTGGACAGGTTCTTCAATTTTTCTATATCCATTACGCGTGGACCCTTGAGTACCTAACTCCCCGTCTCGATTTTTAAAATTATGGCTTTATCTATGAGATCACTTTTTATGTCCTCTCTTATGGCCTTCAAACATGTAACTGATAAGATAAGTGAAGATGAGATTCTAACTCTACGTCCTACAAATTAGAATAGATCCTCGTGCACCGTGCTCATGAGCCACTTGATCTGAGGGCTCATACTTCCTAAAATAAGGAAGCTCATATAATTGATAGACCCCAATTCTCTTTAGAAGATTCTCACCTACATCATCATAAATTGGCATGTCATCTGGCGTGCGCTTGTTCATCTTAGTAGTGAGTAAGGAATCGAGCTCCTTCTTGTTCTTTGAAGTCTTGTGAATGTATTCACTTAATTTTCTCTTTCTGATGGGTGAATCCCATTCCTGGCCGATGATGACTCCTTCTGGATATTATGGATTTCAGGTGCCATCTCGTCCTCCTCAACAACCACCTTCTTCTTTCCTTTTATTGTTGTTCTAGATGCCTTCTTAGGTGCCAGTTTTACCTTGCAAATGTCTCCTCTTTAACTCTGTAACTTTTCGAATCAAACGCTAGCTTGATTCAATCATGCCCTAGGTGGAAAGTTTGTAACCTAACTCTTTTCTATCTCCCGACTTCACTCAAACCCTTCACCATTGGGGATACAAGCTTATTTTCACACAGATCTGGTTGTCACGCTTGGTTTCACACCCTTCACACCTTAACCCGATCACTCGACTCTTCACACTTGGCTCTTTCCTCAAATACTCTTAGTCGCAATGGTAAAAATGAATCCGCATTCCATCCTTATATAATTTTTTCAAATTTTGATGCATTTATTTCTCCTTCACCTACCAAATATCCCCTCATTCATTGACCAAATTCATTCATTCCGTGCAGTACATCTTCGCACCTAGCTATAACCTTCTAGCACACCTTCCTACCCTCTGGTCACATACTTCTCTTCAGTGTGTGCTCTTACACCCAAGTACCTCGTCACTGTACCTTCTCTTGGTAGTTGTCATGGCCTCCACTTACCTCACGTTATATTGTTCTTTCATTCATCTCCATCCTTAGTCACTTTTGAGAAGCAACCTTCTTTTGACTTAAAGCACACCCGTAGCATCTTATTCCTTCCACCTTTCAATTCCACGGTCTTTTACTTGGATAACTACACCCACCCCACACTAAAGGTATGTGTAGTCCTCTGTACATAAACATTATGCATATAGTAATTTACAAAAGAACAACAACTAAATTAACAAAGCATTACGACAATGAAGGAAATACATTAAGGAAATATAGAATTGAAAACCTAAGATAAATGACAATACTACATTATTACAATCACCAATAACGGGCTTGACTACTCCGTTAAAATAACCAGTAATTGTGTTCCATCAAGTGCTTCTAACTAGTAAACACCTGATTCAAGTACGTAAGTGATGACATACAGCCCACCAATGTACTTTGAGCTTTCCAGGGATGGCGGAAGAACTTTGAGTCATAAATAAGTACCATTTTTCCAATCTCAAACTTCTTATCCCTTATGTTTCACTAATGCCATGCTTTCTGCAGCGGGAATTTTTCTCGCTTCTTACTCCATCATGCTATGGCTCATCGTTCATCTATTTGAATCATATTTTTGATACACTCTTCTAAATCATGTTCATCATTCTAGACCTCAGTCGCATAAATGCGTAAAGAAGGTAACATAAATTCTATAGGAGAATATCTTCCGCGCCAAACACCAACCGAAGAAGTGTGGCTTTGTTCAATATCTTGTAATTTGTTCTATATTCCCAAAGAATAGTTGACACTTTTTCATCCCAATCCCTTCTTCTAACATCACAATTTTTGTCAAATTATGGGTCAAAATCTTGTTGAAAGCCTCAAAGATTTCCATTTGCACGAGGATGGTAGGGTGTAGTTTTATGGTGTGAAACCATAGACTCATCTAATAGAATCCTAATTATCTCATTCAAAAAGTGTGTACCTCTATCACTTGTCAAGCTTAAGGGACATCCACATCTTGTAAGAACATTCTCCCATAGAAACCTAGCTGTTGTAGCTATCGTACAGTCCTTGGTAGGTGTTGCTTCTTCCCACAGTGTGAGATAATCTATGCAAGTAATGATATAGTACGATCCAATCCTACGCATGGCTAGAAAAATAGGTCCTAAAAATTCAATGGCCCATTTCTCGTATGGTTCGGCACTAGTAATCGGTCTCAAAGGCATCTCATCTCTTTGCCCTAGTTTTCCTAGGAGTTGACAATAATCACATGCCTTACAATATTCTTTACAGTCCTTATACAATGTCTCCCACCATAATCCAACAAGCAAGATCTTTCGAATCGCATCACCTACATAATGGCCTCCTATAATACCACCATGAGCTTCTTCCATGATATCCTTACGCTCATGCTCTAATACACAATGGCATAATACTTCATCTCTTCCTAGCTTGTAAAGGTCACCACTGATTAACATAAACGGTGTCACGTGTATAACAAGCTGCTTCTTTTCTAATGCTTTCATTCCTTTTGGTGTCATACCTATTCGTAGAAAGACAACAATGTCTTCTAATTCCGTGGGCACGCATTGTAACCTATATAACTATGCATCTGGCATGGTTTCTTCAATTGTGTTAGTGTAAATTCTGGACTTGCATCTTTTTGCCCTAATTTTCCATGCCTAATTTTGCTCAGAAAATGTTTTATCTCTCGAATGGGTGATCTGTAATTCGGCTTATCCAGTTGTGTACTTTCAAAATGCTACAAAAGTGCCCATGGTGTTATTTTTTTCCCTATTCTGAAATAATTTTCCAAATGTGCCCCTTTTTGTGCCTTAGTTTTTTCAATTTTTCGGCCGTGTTGTTCCTCCTTCGCCGAATCATGCAGAAAATCTAAATTTTTCCAATCCCATTTTTGTGCAAGTGTTTCCCCAATCCCAGGCTCGAAAGTAATGTCAAAAATGATTCAATTGATTTAAAATTGTAAAAATCTACCTTCCTTGTCAAAAATTTTGATTTCTAGGGCATCCGGTGAATTTTTGACGTTTTGACGGTCATACGGGCGTATTCTACCCATCAAATTCATCATCAAAATATTATTGTAGTGTGGCGGGGGTGGTGGGAATTATTTCTAACTTATTTTTGAAATTTTTGGCTAAGGGAAAATTTTGACCCATGGCTCCACCTTTTTGCAATAAGGTGTCTACGTGGCACGTGCTGATTGGCCAAAGGATTGGTGGGTGGGGAGGTTCCTTAGGAATTTTGCTTTCATTTTGCAAAATTCTCAAAGTCAATTTTTTCCCGAAGGCCCGCAACGAATAGGAAGAGGACATGTGGCAAGGAGGGCATGCGGTAGTGGAAGCATTTGGATTTTTTTTTGTGTTTTTTGACTCAAAGTATTAAGGTGAAATTTTGGCCTTAGAGACCTTGGCCAATCCATGATGGGCACGTGTCCAAAGAAAGGTCAGCATGGGAGGCGGAGGTTTTGATGAATTTGAAGTTTTTAACTTCAAAAATTTAAAGTTAAAATTTGAGCCGAAGCTCTACAACAAATCACGAGGCGACACGTGGCCAGAAGAAGTCAATATGAGGGGTCAACGGGTTTTGTGATGGTTTTGAAGTTTTAACTTCAAATGGTATAAAGTCAAGTTTTGGGCTGAAGGTCCTCGACAAATAAGAAGTGGACATGTGTCCGGAAATGTAAAAAGTTCAAGCAGGGGGACTGATGGAAAATTTTATGAAATTTGTGCCACTCCAATCCAGAGCCAACACGTGTCCCAAATGGCAAAATGGGGAAGCATGGGCCCGGGAAAATTTTGAAATTTTGCAAATTTGGGAAGGATTGAAGGCAAAATTTGAAAGGTTGAACCCGCAGCAAATAGAGGATGGACACGTGGCAAAGAGGAAACCGGAGTGCGGGCCCGCGGGAAAAATGTAAATTTTTTCCAAAATCTAAAAAATGGCAAAATTCATAAAATCGGCCCGCGGTTTTTAGTGGGGCCCATAGGTGGACACGTGGCGGGTCTAGGGGAGAAGCGGAGAATTTTTGCAAAATTTTCCAAAATTAAAAAGGGTCGCAAATGCATTTCTAAAGGAGGGAGTTCGATCCAATCATGTTTTGACACCCGCCCCCCATGTAAAGGTCAAAAAGGTATTTTTGAGATTATTTTTAAATGGCATTGTCCACATGGAGGGCTGATATTAAAAGTTGATCAAAATTGACAGAAACTGTGCATTCTCCCTTTTGGCCGCCATGAGAGCTCCATGAAACTTGGATTCATTGTTTCTTCACCAAATTGCATCGAATTTTATATGATTTTGCATCCTTTCAACCTCTGAGTGCAATGGCACTATTTTCATGAGATAATTTGATGATCTCGTGATGTTTTTGGTGTAATTTTTACCCTAGCCCATAAAAGACATGAAAAGTGAAAATCAAAAGTTGCAGAGGTAAAATGATAAAGGTAAAAGGTGAAAAATGATTGCTAAAGCATGTTGGCATGCTGAATGACAAAAACATGACCCTAAGATGGATAAGGATCTGAATTTGTGTAATATTTTAAAATTTTTGTGCATCCCTGGCAATATGCGAGTGTTTTCAGTTTTATGTCATTTTCATGAAAGGATAAGGGTTTTTGTAACAAATTTGATCCCTCAAGCATATTCTTTACTTGGGAGGAAAGACTCCAAGATGGCATGGAGTATATATGATATTTTGGAGGATTTGAGGAAGAGGAGAAAAAAATGACGTAGAATTTTTTTCAAGGAAGAAACAGGAAGAAGCCCATTTTCTCTGAGAAAACCACCTGAGAGCCATTTTCAATTCCATATTGCATCAGATTTCATCATGTTGAGTTGGTTTCAGTAGTAAATCCATCAACAGAGCTCGAGATTATTCTTATAGCACTCCCTGCTGGTGTATTTGATCAAATTTTAGATTATTTGGTGTCCTCTCTTGGCAAAATTCGCATATGCTTATGTTTCAGAATGATTTCAATTTGTGTTTCTTACTCATGTTACAATCTTATGTTTAGGATCTCTTTGATTATATAGGGTCTCATTTCTTGTTGATGGTTTAATGGCATTTGTAATCTTATATTCAGAAGAGCCTTCATCTGATAAAAGATAAATAGATTTAAAATCATTTTACTATCCTTGAATATTGAGATTGTTTGTAAACCTTTGGGTGCACCTTAGGTCATGATCAAATAGGGATTCTGGATACTTTGTTGGTATTTTGCTTCAAGATTTTGTGGCAGGTTATCAAAGGTTGTGTGGAAGAGTTCGATCTGGGCCTCCATTTGGTGCACATATCCTAGTTGAAGGAGTATTTTAAACCCATTGAAACATCTCTATTGTTTAGGTGTTGCAAATATCTTGCAAAGGTTCTCAAAGAAGTTGGTAATTCCTAGCTAGTCTTGTCTAAACATCTCCCAAAAAAATTTCATTCAAAATAACTCATCCTACCCATACTACCCCTGCATTACATTGTGTGTCAACAAAAGAATACAATCCATTCACAAAAATGCACAAAGTATATCAAGATTTTATCATGTCTCTAGTAGCCTTAGCCTTGTCTTGAAAGCATTTCCATCATTTAGTAGTGACAACTCTTTTGAGTTTGAATAATGGATAATTGATCATGTTTTCCCAAGGCCATCTCCATACAATGTGCAAAGCATAAGGATATCTCCACCTCCTTCATCAAACAAAGGTTGTAATATAGGTTCTCTTACCTTGGTTGAAAGGCACAACCTAGAATAGTGAGGATCAGATCAAAATCCTTCTGAGGTGCTACCCACTCCTTCAAAATCTTGAGTCCTAACAAGTCAGATAGATGTCTCCCCAGCTACAAATGACATACAAATCATTTATCTACCTCTGAGTGTCTTGTGCAAATCCATGATGTTGCTTGAGTTGTGAAGGAGATTAAGTTTGGGTACCAACACCGGAGTGGCACCGTTTCCGGGAATTCTTGCAATTTCTTGGTGTTTTTAAGGTGTTTTGAGGTGTTTCAACATTTGTATATTCAGCTCATACACTTTGGTTGCATAGTGATTGATTGATCTAAGAAGAAGAAGGTCTGATTTATAAGGATCTGTAAAGTTTTTCAGTGATAAGATACATTTGACAGATTATTTTAGTGCATTCTTGCACAACTGAGGTGAAATTCCTTAGTGGCGACTCCATGCTGATTTGAATTTGGAAATACTAGTGTCTTGAGTTTTCTGTCATTTATTTTTGTGTTATTGATCTCTGTAAAACTAGAGGCAAGAAGATCTCTCTTCCTTAAAGAATTTGCTAAGAAATTGTTCTCAGATTTCAAAAATTCAGATTTGGGAGGGAGAAGATTTTGGAAGGTGGTTAAAGGTCAGACATCAAGCAAAGATACAGTCATTGGTGAGAGATATCATCCTTTGGTAGAAGACTATAACTCTTCCTTAGGTGATTGATT
This sequence comes from Taxus wallichiana var. yunnanensis, assembly GCA_018340775.1. Lineage (NCBI taxonomy): Eukaryota > Viridiplantae > Streptophyta > Pinopsida > Cupressales > Taxaceae > Taxus > Taxus wallichiana. Next base: position 305,954,761 of record CM031235.1, read on the forward strand.
CAGAAATCCTCTCATAAATTGGTTTTCATCAGGTGGTGAAGGTCCTTCTGCTGTACCTGTTAAGTTCCTTCTCCAATCTACACCTCTGTGTTTTAATTCGAATCAAACTTTCCAAGAAAATCAGCACTTAGAGGATACTAGTTTTGTGAATCACATTCTTGAGCCCCAAGGATATTGCACTCCTCATCGGCTTGCCTCACCTCCAAGATCACCCCCACCAAACAATATGGCTCAGCCTAGACCTCCATTTATTGTTAACACATTTGTGCCTATAATTTTTAGAGGAGTGGATGGTTACCCAAATGTTGTCCCACAAGATGTCGAAATAGGCTACCAAAATTCCAAGGTAACAATGCCATCACTGGTGATCAGCATCTCAAACTTTTTGATAATATGATGGAAGATTTTGATATAGAGTTTGAAGATGTGTATATTAAGTTCTTTATTCATACACTAGAAGAAGATGCTAGGGATTGGTACAAAGCTCTACCTAATAATCCTATTGATTCATGGACTGAAATGAAAAATGCATTTAGGTTGCAATATGGTGACAGGACTGATCCTAGATTTCTTTTGTCTGAATTTGAGAATATCAAGAAGAACCTGAATGAAATAGTCCATGACTTCAATACAAGATTTAACAAAACATTGAGAAGGTTTCCTATCATTTTGAGGCCTTGTGATGAATCTTGTTTGATCAAATATGTAGATGCATTTGATATAAAGGCAAAGCATATTACTTGAGAGACCAAAATCCTACAAACTTGAGGCAAGCTTTTACCATGGCACTTCAAATTGAAAATAATATTAAAACTACTGGTAAACCACTTAAGAGGGATGTTGTGAAGCTGATAATCCCTAAGAAGCCTCAAGCTAGCAAGGGTGCTGATTTAGAAGATGTTGTCTAAGAAATTTCTTACAAATTAGCCCGGTGAAAAGGAATTGAACAAAGTTCACAAGGACAGCAAAGAACTCAAAACCATGATAGATTTGGAAATCATCCTAGGGGTGATCAAAGACAAGATGATAGAGGTAAAGGGATTTTTGGTGGGGGAAATAGATAACCCCAAGCACATGAAAATAGAGTGACGTCTGACCCTCTAACTGCAAGAGTTGTTGTTGTTCAAGAAATTGCTGATATGGATTGGTGTGATATATGTTTTCTTCCTCATCCTCTGTTTGAAGTGGACCAACAAGTTGTTGAAGATGATAATGAATATGAAATGGATGATGAAATTTGTATGATGGGCAGCTCTTCAAGCTCACAACAAGCAGCAACATCAACAGATGTGATAAGTGCAAGGACTGCTGCAACCTTTTGGGATTGCATAAAGAGGGTACCAATTCTTTCCTCCTCTCAAACTCATGAGGTAGATGTTGTTCAAGATTTTGAAATTCCTAATAATGACTTTGAATATCTAAGGGCTTTAATGATCAAGAAGTATGATGGTGGTATTCCTTTGGAGGAAGATAGATAATTGTTAATGAATGTTGTGGTTGGTCAAGAGAAAGAGTATAATACTAGAAGTAAAGTTGTTAGAGGAGCTGGTCCTCAAGCCAAGCCAAAGACACCCTTACTCACAAGCATTCCAAAATACAATCCTAGAAAAGAAACACTTGCCAAGAACCCTACTTGACCCATGCAAAAATATCAGTCCTCTTCATGCCCAGGCTACCAAGAATCCTTCTCCATCTGATGAATCTACTCATGTCCTTCCCAATCTGTCCTGCCAAAGAGTGTTCCATATGATATTTCCCAAGTATTGAGTCAAATCAAAGTGATTTTTCCCATCATTGAGTTGCTTAGAATACCCAAGCACAAGAAGAGAGCATTTGAATACTTGGGATTGAAGGAAGAAAAGAGTATACCAAGTAGGAATGTAAACATTGTTGAGGATCCTCCTCCAATTATTGCAGACCTTGGAACACCATCAGCATTGGAGGATCTTGGAGAGGCTCCTGAGGTATATTTGGGGACATCCTTGGTTGATTCCCAATTGAATGTTGATCCATTTTTCACAACTTTTCTCATAAAAGATAGGTTGCTTCAAAATTGCATGTTTGATTCCAGTGCATCATGTAATGTCATGCCTCTAGAAGTCATGAATGAGTTGGATATCAAAGTGACAGTGGCATATGGGAAATTTACATCCATGGATTCAAGGGAAGTTCTGGTTGTTGGTTGTGTGAAGGGTTTAGTAGTGAAAATTGTAGCCTATCCAGGTAAGAACTTGAAACTTGATGTTATAATTGTTGATTGCCCCGCCAAATGGGGTATGCTTTTGTCAAGAAAATGGGCTATAAGTGTTGGTGATATTATTCAAATGGACATTTCCTTTGCCACCATTCCCATTGAAGGTAGCCTTGTCAAACTCTATGGTGAAAAGAAGATGTTGCACTTGATTGAAGATCCCAACAATGCTTCCTATGAAGTGTTATTTGTTGATGTAGATGCTGACAATTTCATTGGCTTTGCTGATGGAAAAGAACACAAGATGGACAAATCAAAGTGCCTTGATATGGTAGGTTCTCCTTGGACCTTTCTATTTGATGGAGCTTGCTCCAAATTTGGAAATGGTGCTGGTATAGTTCTACTTTCTCCTAGTTTAGAAGAGTATTCTTTTTCCTTCAAACTTAATTTTGAATGCACTAACAATGTTGTTGAGTATGAGGCATTGTTGTTGGGGTTAAGAATTGCATGGAAGTATGGGGTAAGAGATATTGTTGGAAAAGGATACTCAGAGCTGGTAGTAAAACAAATCAAGAAACTGTATGCTATAAAAATCAGCATATGGAACAAAAGTATAAGCATGTAGTTTGGGATCTAATTGAAATGTTTAATTCCTTTAACATTGTTTACCATGATAGAAGTATTAATGTTGCTACTTGATAAGTTGGCTGTACTTGTCTCTAGATTTGACAATTGTACCATTTCACCTTTTTGTGAATATAGCATTGAAGTGCTAACAAGGCCAGTGTCCCGAGATAATGTGAAACATTGGCAAATTTTTGATGATGATGTACAAGTGTTGAGTTTCTTACAGTGCCAAGGTGAGTTTTCTGGTAAAAACATTGATTGGGAGCCAATGGTATGCATGAATGAGGGAGAGAAACTTTGTTTCACAAGGATATTATACAATTAAAAACAAATACCATTCCTAAAGGTCTTGTTGCACTTTCCATTGGAAATATTTATTTTGAGAATTACACTATAATTATAAAGTTCCATATTGTAACACGCACTCATTATAAAGTGCCAAAATTTGGGGGGGATCTTGTTGCATTGCTTGGTTCTTCCATTTCTTTTGGTGATTTTTTTTTTTTAGGATGGCATCTACTTCTACATTAGATCATGTTGAGCCATTAACAACACATAATTACCACACATGGAAACCAAGAATGGAAAAAATAATTAAGTGGAAAGGATTATGGGCTTTAACTTCTAAAGAACAACCAATGTTCACTAGAGAATATGAGAAATTTCAGTACCGGTGTAAATTTGATGAGTGTATGGGTTTGATAGGAACTTATGTAAGTGACAGTATTTTATTTCATTTGGAAAAGTGTGACTCTCCTTTCCAAATATGGGAGCAATTAGAGGATTTATTTGGTAAGGTGGATAATATGAGAGCCATGCAACTTGAAATTGAGATCACCTCTTTTAATCTTGAAGATTTTCCAAAAATTATAGACTATCTTACCAAGTTCAAGCATTTGTTGACATAGTTGAAGGGGAGTGGAAGAGATAAGAAAGATGAAGAGTGTGTTTACTTAATTCTATCCAAGTTGAGAGGACCATTCCAAATTTTTGCTTCTACCTTTTTCTCTAGCATGGATGCCTTAGGTGACACCTTCAAAATGCCTAACTTAGAAACATTTTTTGAAATACTTACTAGGAAAGAATCCAAATTATCTCACCTTGAGTCTTCCACCTCTCAAAAGGAATTAGTTGCATCTAATCCTAAGGGAAAGGGAAAACCAAACAGTAAAACCAAATCCACACCTTCTCCATCTCAAAATGATCCTAAACCCAAAGAAAATAACTCAAAACCCAAGGAGTCTTCTAAATCCAAGAATAATTCTAGCTGTTCATGCTCTTTTTGTGGGGGTAGTAATCATGAAGAAAATAGGTGTTATAAGCGAATACAAGCCTTAGAGGATGCAGTCAAGAAACAAAAAATTTCTATCTCCACTCCACATCCTTCTAATCAGCATGGAAAAATACTTAATGTTGTTGGAAGATCTTATTCACCACTTGCAGACAATTGATTTATAGATTATGGTGCTTCTCATCACATGACTTCTTCCAAGGAGTATTTTGTTTCTCTAGGTTTGAGTTATACTTCCAAAATTGAGTTTGGAGATTCTTCCTTTCTTTCTGTTGAGGGAAAAGGTGATATACAACTTGATGGTGGAAATATCCAAGATGCACTATATGTTCCTAACATTACTACAAATTTTCTTTCTGTATATCAAATTTTTCATTTTGGTCAAGGGAAAATAGTGACTTTTACACCACATGGGGTAGAAGTAAGAACTTTGTTGGAGCCTTATTCACTTGTTGCTCAGGGTATTGTTGATCATAGTTCAATACTATATCACTTTGAGGGTTTTGATGACACTTCTATAGGGATAGGATTGGTTTCTCATTCAATTCAGAGAGTAAGCTTTGGCATGAAAGATTTGGACATCTCAATTATAGATATTTGAAGGAGATGAGCACTCATGGTATGGTAGATGGTCTTCCTAGAGTTTCTTATCTTGAGGGAGTTTGTCATGGTTGTGCATTAGGAAACAATACCAAGATCCTTTTCCTAGCAATTTTTCTAAGAGAGCTTCTTCACCACTTGAGCTTGTGCATAGTGACTTGATGGTTTTTCCTACCCCATCTTTCAATGGAGCTAAGTATGCACTTACATTTATTGATAATTTCTTGAGGCGTACTTGGGTTTATTTTCTCAAGTACAAAAGTGATGTTTTTCACACTTCAAAGTCTTCAAGGCTTTGGTCGAGAAACAATCTTCTAGTAGCATAAAGAACCTTCACACTGATAATGGGGGAGTACTTCAACAATGAGTTTTCTAAATTTTTGGCAACTCAAGGCATTATTCACCAGCATTCTATTCCTCATACTCCACAATAGAATGGATTAGCAGAAAGGAAGAATAGAAATTTGAAGGAAATGGCTAACTGTATGATGCATTCTAGAGATATACCTCCTATCTATTGGGTAGAAGTAGTTAATTGTCTTGACCGTACTCGGGAATTGCACACCATACGTAACACTTAAGCATTTGACTCCAGAGGAAGCTTGGTCCAACACTAAGCCAAAAGTCTCATTTTTTCGAGTCTTTGGGATCCATGCTTGGGCATCTGTGCCAAAGAAGAAAAGGAAAGCTTTAGATAAGAAGAGTAAACCCTTGATCTTTTTAGGGTATTGTGAGGACATGAGATCTTATCATCTTTAAGATCTTGATACACATGATGTTCTTTTTCGAACACATGTTCAGTTTGATGAGCGTTTCACTCCTCGTGATTCTTCATCTTCTTCCATTTCTTCTTCTTCTTCATCTCATCTTGAGGATCCTTTCTTTGAGGAGATTGATGAGGAGCTTATAGATGCCATTGAGGATCCTATTCCCACTTATGTTGTCACTATGCCTAAGTGGGCTTGTACTACAGTTTCTGAGGTAGCACCTTTCATAGAGGATCTTCCACCCACTAGGCATCATCACACACATTCTACAAGTTACGAATTTTGTGTCGAGGTATTTTTTTAGGATCCACAGTCTTTTTCAAAGGCTCATGGGATACCGGAGTGAGATGATGCAATAACAACTAAGTATTCTTCTTTGATGAAGAATCATACTTGGGATTTGGTATCTATTCCTAAAGGAAGAAATATGGTTAGGTGTAAGTGGGTATACCAAACCAAATATGTAGCTAATGGGTCCATTGACAAGTATAAGGCTCATCTTGTTGCAAAGGTTTTTTTACAAGTTGAAGGTATTGATTACTCTAAGAATTTTACACCCGTTGCCAAGATAGGTTCTCAGATGCCTTGTACTTTCTATTGCTGCATCACAGGGGTGGCCCGTATACTAGATGGACATGAAGAGTGCCTTCTTACATGGAGATCTACAAGAGGAAATATATATGGAGTAGCCGATTGGATTTGTTCAGGATTCTTCTCTTGTTTTTTGGCTCCGAAGGTCTCTCTCCAGTCTCAAACAAGCCCCCGAGCTTGGTATGAGAAGATGGATTATTTTCTTCTATCTACTGGTTTTGTTCATTGCCACTCTAATCATACAGTGTATCTCCAGCATGTCGGTGAGGATATTGTGATACTTGTCTTGTATGTTGATGATTTGTTACTTACTGGCATCTCTTCTTCAAACATTCAAAGTATTTAGAGGGCTCTTTCTACACAATTTGACATGGCGAGATGTTGGGCTATTGCATTATTTCCTTGGTTTGTATATTTCTCGAGATGATTCGAGGATTCATTTAAGTCAAAGAAAATTACAGCCATGATCTTCTTAGGTGCTTTCATATGGCTGATTGTAAGCCAAGTCCATCTCCTTTTCATTTTGGAGTTACTCTTACATCCACATGTACCACACCACTTTGTGATCCTACATTGTATAGGTAGTTGGTTGGGAGTCTCATGTACTTGACCCATACTCACTTTGATATTTCATTTACAGTAGGGCTTGTATCTCGGTTTCCACATTCTCCTCATAGTAGTCAAGGTGGCGAGCTACTAAAAGGATTTTGCGCTATTTACATGGCACTTCCCACTTTGGCGTACACTACACTAAGGGCTCTACTCATTTGGTTGGGTATAAAGATTCAGATTGGGCAGGTTCTATTGATAATAGGTGTTCCACTTCTGGCTATATTTTCTATCTTGGTTCTTCTCCAGTTGCTTGGGCATGCAAAAATAAAATGGCTTTTACACTTTCATCTTGGTAGGTAGAGTACAGGGGCAGCGATTCTGATGAGTCAGCAGATTCTTTGGCTTCACTAGTTATTGACAGAGTTTGGATTCCCACAGGATTCATTGACTGTACTTTGGTGTGACAACCAAAGTGCAATTCACATTTCTCGCAACCCAGTTGAGCACCAGTGGACCAAGCATATTGAGATACACATCCACTTCATTCATCAGCACATTTAGGATGGAGTTCTTTGCTTGGAGTACATTCGACTCAACAGCAGGTTGCAGACATCTTTACGAAGCCTTTTGCATCACCTCGCTACCTTGAGTTGCGTGGAATGCTTGGGGTTTCAGAATTTGTTCTTGGGGGTGTTTGTGAGAACATATTCCTTCTTCTTCTTCTTTCTCTTTCCTTCTAGCAGGATTCTTTCCTTCTTTTGGTTTGAGATTTCTTCATGGATATATTGTACATGAGTACTTCATCAGGCCTAGTTGTCAGGACTCATACTTTGTGGACATGCCACTTCTATTTTGGCCCCTAGCTTCACTTGAGGGGGGTTAGAATAGGTATTTACCTTAGCTCATGTTCACCTAGGTACATTATTGTATTTATCCTCACCAACTTATGTGTGTGGATATTTATTTTTATTTATTTAGATATTAGGAGATATTATCTAGTTGTTAGGTATAGTTCTTTCCTTGATCTATAGTATTGACTAGTTCTTTCCTAGATCTATGGTATTGACTAGATCCTTGATGTCTACTTCTCTCATAAATATATGGACTTGACTAGTTCTTTCCATGATTTATGGCTTGATCTATGACCTTGACTGATTCTTATATTTTTATTCCTTGCCTATATAAGAAAGGCCCATTCTCATTGTATTTCATTGAGTTCCATAATAATATATGATATTGCTACTAATTTGTTTGCAAAGGTTTATGTAAAGTTATTATGGCAAATTACTTTCATCTTATTGATTGTTATGTTTGATTAGCATCTGTGTTCTTGGATTGGTACGATTTGGTTATCGTTCCTTTTATTTCCCTAGCTTCACGACAAGCTGTGAAGTCAAACTCTTGAAATAGGAGCACCCATCTGCATATACACCCCTGTAATGATGGGCTTATTTACCAAGTACTTCAATTCCATGTGATCTGTATAAAAAACAAATGGTGTTGCTAACAAGTATTGTCGAAACTTGTACAATGCATAGACCATTAATAAAGCTTCACACTCTGTAGTTGTATAATTCCATTCGGAAGGAGTCGGCTTCCTACTAGCAAAACAGATTGGATGATCTACAATACCTTCACGAAGTTGAGCTAACACAATGCCAATGGCCATACTAGAAGTGTCCACATGCACATGAAATGGTTTATCCCATGAGGGAAAGTGTAGAATGGGCGCGGTAGTAAGTTTCTCTTTTAATATCTCAAATGCACGCTGTTGCTCTCCAAAATAAAATGTACCTTTTCCCTTCAATAACTCTTCCAAGGGTGTAGCAATTTTGGCATACCCTTTTATGAATTTTCTATAATATCCTATATGACCTAAAAATCTGCGCACCTCACTTTGACTAGTAGGTGCTTCCAAGCCTAAAATGATCTGTAACCTTGGTTTGATCAGCCAGTAAGCTTCCTTTCATATTTTATGTCCTAACAAAGGTATCCCAAATGGCATAGAAAATATGAATTTCTTGATTTTAAATAGATACTAAATTGTCTACATCATTTAAACATCAAGCGCAAATTCTCGTGATGATCTTTCATAAGCTCATATACTTATCTAATCATCCGAGTAGACTGTTAAGAAGTTGTGAATAAATTCTTGAATTCCTAAACAACTATGTGCAAGAATACATCGGGGTGTTTTTAAATCTAAAAGGCATCATAGTATAGGAAAAACCACCCTATTTAATAGTAAATGTTGTCTTTTCTTGATCCTCTTAAGAAATCCTTACACCGATGATACCTGAAAACTCATCTGTGAAGGAATATATTTTGTGCCTAACTCCTTCTAGTATTTCCTTAGTGAATGGCATAGGGAATGGATCTGTGACACATGCAACATTCAGTTCCCTATAGTCCACACATATTCTAATTTTTCCATCCTTCCCTATACTTGATCACCATTGGGCTATCCCATTCGACTCATCAAGGGGCTTAATAATACCAAATTTCAACATTTTATCAATTTCTTCTTTTCCTTTTTGCACAAATTACAATTCATTCTGTAAGGTCTCTTTCTAACTTGTTATGCACCATCCTTATGTTTTATCTTCATTTCCCAAGTGATTCATGCATGCATTTAAGTTCATGATACCCTTGATGGAATAAGTCCCGATAATCCTTGAGTAACTCGATGATCTTTGCTACCTCTCGAGTTTGACCAGGTAGTCTCCAATGATGGCCTCCTTAGGCTCACCCTTCAAACCTATATTCACCTTCTTTTTCTTCATGGTTTCATGGTAGGCACATGTATCCTTGTTTGCACTATCTAAGACCTCATGCACCCCTTGTGAATATTCAATATCTAGGTTCTCAACTTCCTCGTCATCCACGACATAAACCATCTTTCCTTTCTCTTTCTCAAGGCAAGTGCATTCAAGTAGTATGGAGTCTATTTATTCTTCCTTTTCAAAACACACTCCAAACTCTACCTCACCAAATAATTCCTGAATATGCTCTTCTGCTTTTGCACTATCTCCCATAGTTCAGCACTTGACAAATTTTAATGCCTCTTCTATAGGAGGTTTAGTCAAGAAGTAGTCAAAAGTATGGATCATCCCTGCAATCAAATATTTCCAGTTTCCAGTCTCTCAATGTAGTTCTAAATATACATACCAAGAGCACGGGCATCCTTGTAGCATAGAATATAGTCAATGCACCCAAAGTGAAGGTGGTAATGCTTCCTGTCTTGTTGTCTAGAGTCTCTCACACTGTTGAATGTGATGCTAAACAGGTTGATCACCATGATAAATGCATATATGCGTAGGTGCATTATTCCTTATGAACCTAGTAAACAAAACACCTCCAATTTCTTCCCAGATTATAAGATTATCTCTGTGGAATACCCACCAGCGCACTGTTGTCCCACATAAGGTATATACTAACATATCTCTTCTCTTAATTTGATTTGTCCATTGTGTTTCCATGTCCTTCAAAAATGAAGGAAGATCTTCTACCCTTGTATACCAAGGTATTGTGTTGAATGAAGCCCATTCTTATGCGCAACAACACTTTTCACCTCGCATCCTACTAATTCATATGTACCATGAGCCCAATTGTTGTAAGCAATACTCGTAGTATCACTAATAGAATGAGAATCCTCCCACTGTAGGATGCCTTCTTTTGATGGCTCATTGACCTCTGGGTCCTGAATAGCGCGTACATAAATTTTGTTTAAGTCCTCCTCACTTAGAGGCTCAACATATGGTGTACACTTCCCATATGTTAGAGGTATCACAACTCTTTCTTCCTTGTTCTCAAAGAAGATATACCTCTTATTGAATCTCAACTCAACATTATTCACATAACACCAAGGGCATCCAAGTAGGGCTAGAAAATTTTCTTCTTCTGCAAGTGCTAATACCTCAAAATCCCTAGTGAACTTGGCCCCTTGTATAGTTATAGATGCATCTTTCAAAACTCCTATAGGAGTGTCCTTAGTCTAGTTTGCCATAAATAACACATTAGATGATGGCTGCAATGGAGGCCTCCCCATTTGTACCCATGCATCTAATGTAAGCACATTTACTTCCACACATGTATCAATCAATATGTTGCTCAATAGCCACCCATCTACAAAAACATTCAGAGTAATTTATTTGTCATAATCAATGCTATCAAGGGGAATATTTGCATGTAGAATCTATCATCTGGTCTCAAGACTTGCGTGCGGAGTGTTCTATTTTAACCAACTTCCTAATAGTGGAATAATGTTCTCTTGGCATAACATTTTACACACCTCTCTCAGATCATCAATATTAGTTTGGACTGTCTCTGATGCTTTCTTATGCTCTTTTAGGTATTGTATCTCACCCTGAAGATTCCTCAGCACTTCCATGGTATCCTAGTAAAATTCCTTCTGATGAGAAGGATCTGGGTACCTTGCATGCAAAACATCCTCCTTGGTGATCGTAGGCTTCTGGTGCAATGCCTCTCTTGCGCGCCACTTTAACACATGTAGTAATCTTCACTGTCAATGCCTCAGGTCCTTCTACTATCTTGGGCATCCACTAATCTTCTACCACACACTAGATTCTAACCATCTTGATGCCTTTATTTTCTTACTTATGTTGCTTACTCAGATGCTCATATAATTTCAGGCACTCTTCATAGCTATGGTTCTTTTCACTGAGAAAGAACATGCCATACATTTTTGCCTATAGTGGTCAAAAGACCCACACATATAACATGTTCTATGAGGGAACTCACCTCTTCCTCCACCATGGCCTCATCCTCCATATCCACCACAATATCCACGTCCCCTTCCATGACCTCCTTCAAAACACCCCTCATTCCTGTCATAGCTGCGTTTGATTATGATCCCAATCCTGGTGTTCATTCTTACCCTTAGAATTATTTGTTACACTTGTCTATCATACCCCAATGTCTATAGCATCCTAGATCTGACCAATCAATTGAAAATCCTCAGTATCATGGGTCGTGGACCTACAAATTTTACAAAAGAAAGATACATTCTTCCTTATCACGCGCTATAACAAAGGATAGTGACTAGCATCATGATTCAAATGACGATCTCACAATCCAACAATAATGAGCGTATAGATCTGCGAGGGAAACTATCCTTGGTGTGACCTTCCACTTCACAATCTATACACCAAATTCCATAGTGCGTTTCATGGGATGACTTTGCTGATAGCTTCTCTAATTGCTTTTCTATAGTTACAATATGTGCCTCTAGGAATGGACTAATGCCACTGTCAATGCTCCCAACTACCTCATCATGCAAAGCTACTTCCAGTTCTTTGCATGGATAAGTGTATGTTTTATTTGACAGTGTCATTCTAAAAGGTGTAATCAATCCTCCAACGAACCACTATGCATGTTGGCTAGCATGAATATCATAAGATAGCTTAGATAGAAGTGTCTTAAAATGAGTATCATACTCACGTACACTCTCAGTAGTGCCTTGTTTGATATCCTTGAGTGCACTTGCACTCTTTTTCTCAAACTTAGGGACATGGAACTCTTTCAAGAAATCATCCTCGGTGATGCATAATCCACGCAAGTTTGATCATGGTCAAACTTCCTATACCAGTTGTGTGCACGCCCCTATAATGTAGTGGAAAATTTACTTTCCTTATGCTCAATATCATGATCCCTTTAGTGCACCACAATATTTCACACATATGCACATGTTCGGTAGCATCCTCTATACCTCTATATTCTAGGAGATGAAGAGACATCTCCATATAGATATTATGTGGTTACTGCAGACCTTGACCACCTAATCCAGAACCTCTTGTGTTCCCTCTGCCTCTAGAACCACCAGATCCACTAGAACTAGAACCACCTATACCTCCTGATCCTCCACCTGTAGTTGGAATAGGACCTGTAGATGTACTCCCCTGTGCTCCAACAGTAGTACTATATTGAACCCCTACAGTCTATGAGGTAGTTCCACTTCTAGAGGTGAATCCAACATTTTGTATGCTCACATTCATGTGGATGATGCACCTAAGAATGTTCCTCCAAATAACATTGAAGTCATCTATCCTACCATTGATGTACTTGATCCTTGACTTACTCTTGCTCTCCTACTTCCCAAGTTAGTTTGTTGGTTACTTGTCATACTAGATACTAAAAACCAAGTGCAAGGGATAGGTCACTAGGTGGATTAAGATGCATGCCCATGGTCTAGGTAGTCTCTGCTGGCGCACTTTTGTGTGAGGCCGAGGGGGATCTCTATCATGCTTTCCAAGATGGGGGAGTTCTTGATGCTCTGGCTCCACATCTTCTACGTGAGCTATAAATCCTTCACAAGGCATCTCTCTCCTCCACGCCATACTTTCTACAATGGAAAATTGCTTCTCTATCTCCCTCTTACACGCCTCATTATACTTAAGCCACCTTTCCTCTCTCTACCTCTCTTCCACTAGGTCTACCATCTTAAACCAAACTTGTTCTTGCCCTCGCACATGGTGAAGTTTAGTTAGCCATCGGTTTACTCTCTAGGTTCAAACCTACCATCAATATCTTGATCGCCAGTGGAATACCTCTCAAATATGATCCTCTTGGATACTACAAAAGTAGGAATTCAGCTACCTCCAGAAAAGAGTATGATGAAATTGAATATTCTAGAATATAAATATTTAGAACACCACGGAACCACGTATCCACAACACAAGTCCATATCAGATCAGCATCATAAAGGGTCTAAAATTCTTCCCATGTCCATACAAGTGCACGATACCTCCAATTCTATTGAGATGCATAAGTAGTAAGCCATTCATATAGTTCTACTAGAAAGATAGTGAAAAATCTCTCATATAAGCTATCATATAGATTCTGTTCTACCCAAGTGTGTGTGTTAAACTTAGATCCACTATTGAACTACCATGCATATTCTTCCTCTAGATCGTGTATCCATTCCTCAATACTTGCTAGAGTTAATCAAGATCTCTTTGTCATGAACCATCCTAAAAGAAACTAAAAAAGAGGTCCCAACAATGGAACCGATGATGCAGCCTAGAATTTACCAAATAACACCCTAGTCGCGATGGCACATCACTCATCCTTGACTGAGCGCTCACCCAAAGCACGCAAAGGTATCAGGTCCCTCTTTAGGGTTACTGCAGTAGGATGTTAGCACAATGAAGGAAGAAACATATAAAGTCATAAGTAATCCATCATTCTATAATGCATGCTACCCTCAAATCTATGAAATAACAAGCTTAAACAATAATCATGATTGAATTAATAACATGCACTACTCAATTACACACAAAATGAAACTTAGATTCAGCCAATATCTTTCATCTATTAATTAATACAAAATATCCTTACAAAGATTATCAATTTATACCAATGCACGTATGGATCTGATACAATAATTCAATCATATGTGTATATCTCTATATCTCCATATATTCATCACACATACATACACACTCTCTGTATATTCTCTGTTACACTTACACACACACCTCTACTATGTACCTAACATCATATATATAGGGTGGGGACTTTCCCTTCACCACTTATCTATTCTAGAAATAGGTTGCATGCTATTGATAGCCACACACCATTTACAAGCATAGCCACACATGCAAGTGTGTTATCTATAGTCCTCTTGCAGTTAACTAAAGTGTCAATCCTATTCTTATCTCATCTCCATGTAAAACACTTTGATCTACTCCTCCAAATATAGACAATGCATGACACGCACGTCTCTGCATCGTTGGTGTGTTCTGCACGCCATCTTCTAAAAATAGGTCTTCATGCTCAAAATTGGCTAAGTCTTGAAAGCTGAACTTGTCTTCCACATGCAGGTCTTTCCTGTTCTTCTGCGCCCTTGGATTTGGGCCTTCTATCCAATGTGGAATCCTTGTGTGATCTTTGACAAGTATTCTTTATCAACAAAATGTCAACATCGAGAGGTGGGGAGGAGATATACTAGACTATCCCAAGATGGGAGAGAGTCACCCTTGACTCATTATATGATATATTTTATATTTTTTTATATATTCCTCATGATGAAGGCACATTTTTGTAGATTAATGCCCTTGATGGCATGTTGATATGTATATGACATTTTTTGGATATAGTGTACATGGACATTTTTTTATGTATATGAATTTTTGTGATGATATATGCAATTGTAACATGACATATGATGATGAGATATTTGGTTTTATTTAATGTATTATAGATGTATGATGATTGCATGCATGTATCGTGGCTTACACATTCATAGATTAGATTTAATTCATGATGTATGATGATTATGGATATATTATGATGTTATACGTGAACCAAGATATTAACAAAGTATTTACAATTAGGTAAAAATCACAAGCACAAAAGAAGTGTAAAACAAACCCAATTAGACACGATTAAAGGAATAGACACTATGCTTATTAATAAATCGGGATGATAACATAATATTTGTAATTGGTCAAAAAACATAAAATAAACATGTCAAACAAACCAATTATGAATAATGAATAGGAATTGACTACACCAAATTTAAAAATAAAATTCTAACAAGTTACTTGTAATTGGTCCAAAACAACAAATTTTAGAGAAATAAAGGCCAAGATACAAGGCAAAGTGAATACACCAAGGCTAACAAAGATCCCGGATGATAAAAAGATACTCAAAATTGGTAAAAATACAAATATGAAAGTGGAAAACAGACCCAATGCATAAAGAAAAAGGAAAACACCAATGCTAACAATGAGCCTAGTTATCTTATTAAGTGTGATTAGTCAACAATGTGTACGAAAATTCAAAACAATCCCAACACATACAACAAAAGACGTAAGGATAGATACAAACCTAAGTGCTAACAATATTTCCTACACTAATTCAATATACAACAACAATGCAATACAATCATGTAATATCAAAATCTAACTACACCTCTAATGTGTTCCATAGTGAAGAATAAGTAGATGTGAATTCCCTAGGAAACACTATATGCAAGAGGATTGCATCGACCAAAGAGTAGAGTAACTACTCCTTGTGACACTATTATTAGGTCATGTTGAAGTTTAATCTGAAATTGGATAGGGTCATTTTTCTAAGGAAGGATACATGCAAGGAAAAACTTGAGAATTGAATGTGACCCAAATGAGGATATATGTGAGGGTTGATTGATGCTCTTTCCCATAAGTAATGACATATGCCAATGGTAATATAAGTAATAAACATAGGATGATTTGGAAAATCATCGAGATTGCATTCAAACTATGATACTGTTGAACTATGTTTATAGTTGCTGAAATTTTGTGAAATATTTTCTTAATTTTTTGTTAGTCTTTAAAGTTTTGATTTTTGATTTTGAAAGTTTTATAGTATTTTTATTTTTATTTACATATTTTTTTATTTGTTGATGTATACATGCACCAAAAAAAGAAAATGTGTCCCAAAATCATATCAAACATGGTATAAATGAATATTCCCAAAGTGAGTACCAAAGGAGGGAATATAATGGAAGTGGGAAAACGTGATCGGTGGATTATGAGATTCACATCCTAACTAGGAGGAATATGTGACATAAGGCATTTTGTAAGGATGCGGTGAATGGAACAAGGTGAAGGTCCTGGAACAAGAGGTTGTGCTAACATGCCACCAACACTAGGGATACTCTTATAGGATTTAGGATTATAACGTTTTCATATGAACCACATTCCAAGGATCCTTAATCTCTTTTCCATATTCTTTGAATAGTTTATATGCTCTTGATCCAAACTTGGTAGTTACAATGTAGGGTCCCAACCAATTTGGTTTGAAATTGCCTTGTTTTTCATGCTCTTTTGTATTATTCTTCTGATTCTCTTTAAGCACACTATTGTCAATCTCAAATTTTTTATGTTTTATTCTCTTGTTGTAGTTTTGGCGGACCCAATTTTGATATACTTTTAGGTGATCCAAGGTATGGATGTGACTCTCATATAAAAGTTCCAATTCGGAAATACTTATTTGGTGGAAATATTCTTCATGATGTAGGTTTATTAATGATATGTGGAGGGAAGGTTTTTCAACTTATATTGGTATTATTACCCCAATCGTATACGAGGGAGAAATAAGTGCCTCTATTTGAAGTGTAGAATGAGTTTTTATAAGCCTGTATGAACGATACAACCGTGTGTGCTGATTGCAACCGTAATTATCGAAAGTATTTTTAATATTGATTTTATAATTTTATTAGAAGATTTGGATTGGTCATTGCATTTAGAATAATACATAGTTTCCCATTGTGGGAGGATATGTAATTTTTAGTTAACTCTTTGACATTATTGATTCTCAAAGATGTATTAATGTCTCTAAGAAGAGAATTAGGGATACCATAGTGGAAAATGATGTGGCTAAAGATGAATTTGGAAAATGTAACCCTATTACATACGTGAGAGTCATGACCTCTATTCACTTGATGAAATATTCAATAGTGGTGATTATGATGGTGTGACCATCGAAGTCAGTGGGCTTTTTTTTTTTTGACTAAGTTGATCCCCATCTGGAAAAAATCTATGGTGAAGTGATAGGTTATAGGGCTTGTGATGGTGAATGAATTAGATTACCTTTTCATTGATGTGCCTCAAACTTTTTGAAAAAAATTCACGCATTAGAATCCATCTTGGGATAATAATATCCCATGTACAAGATATTTTTGGCTAAGACCATGCCACTCTTATGTGCACCACAAATACCTTAATACAATTTTACTAGTGTTTGAGTTGCTTCTTCCTTATTAAGACATATTAAGAGAATCCCATAATGGCATCTTTCGTAAATGATGTTAACAAGGATGGTGTGGCACAAAACACATCGTGTTAAGGCTCTTTTATGGGCTGAATTCATGTTAGTATGATAGGTTTTATATTGGATAAATGTATAGATGTCGTGGTACTAGGGGTTCTCATGACCAAAATTTCACACACCATGGTGGAATCGAGAGATCATATGTGGGCACCAAAATATGTTCTATGAGAAACTCATTATGTGTTTGATTTGTATCAAAGTCAAAAGGAGAATTGATAGTAGCCATGGCCTCTCGCTACTTTATTCTTCATGTGATGAACTCCGCTTAAATGTTATAAGATGAAAATAACCCTTAATACTATTGACCATGCATTTATAGGGAACAATTTTATCATCCTTTACATGATATTCTTTATTTATTTGATTCATGATTAAAAGGGAGTCCCTAAAGACTACCACTCTTGGATTCACTAAGATATATCAAAGCATAGACCTATTATTAGAGCTTCATACTCTACGATGTTGTTAGTGCATGGGAAACCAATGTGGTAAGATTTGAGAATAACATCGCCATCCGGCATGCATAGGAAAAATGTTAGCTCCTAATCCATGAATGTTTCAAGAGCTGTCGAAAAATAGAGTCCACGAAGGAACTACATCAACATTTAACAATTATTTTTAGGGAACTCAAAATGAATTGGTTGAGAGCCTAGAAATGGTGTTACAGATAACTGATTTTCCAAAGCTTTCCCTTTTATATATTTTTTATTAAAAAAATTGAAGTCAAACTCACTTAGGAGAACAACCCAAGGATACACTCATTTTTTAGGACATGTCTTGATAGTAGATATTCAAAAGGATCTACCTTCACAATATGCTTTGTTGTATGATTGATCGGTAATGTCATAACTTAATAAAGGTGAATGTTATCGCTAAGCATACTTTTTAACCTAAGAATACTTAAGTTATTAGTCTATAAAGGTTCTACTAAAATAGTAGATGTTTGTTATTATCTTGGATACCTCATAGATGATGAAGGTTCTATGTTAGAGGCATATCCATGATTGTTTAACCTTTGTAAGGTCAACTTGAATTTCCCTCTGTGAGACTATATATCCTAAGACCTTCCCAAATAACACCAAAGACATATTTCTTTGGATTAAGGTGCACCTTATATTGTATTAATATTTTAAATACATAGAATGACTAGATGATCTCTTCTAGTCTTTGACTTAGCAAGGATGTCATCGACATAATCCTCCATGATATCGTGCAACATGTCATGAAAGATGACTGTCATTTCCCTTTGATAGGTAGTTCTTGCATTCTTAAGGAAAAAAGCGGGATGAGCTTGTAACACAATATACCCCACTATGTTGTGAATATTGTCTAGTGTTGATCCTCCTCAACAATCTAAATCTAGGTTTAACATGAAAATCCATGCATTAAATATAACATCTCATGCCTCACTATAGAGTCAACAATAATTTTGATGTTTGGTAAGGGAAATTCATCCTTATGATAGGATTTTTGATAGCTTGGAAGTTGGTACAAATCCATATACCAAGTGTCTTCTTTGCAACAAGAACCATGTTTGATATCCACTCGAGTAGTCTATAGACATTATAAATCCAACTTCTAAATTTTTTTAAGTTCTACCTTGACTAAAAATGCAACCGTAGGATGCATTTTCCTCAATTTATGTTTGACAAGTTTCACATCTGGGTAAACCACAAGATTGTGTATGACTAGGGAGGGATCCAATCCTAACATATCCTTATATGATTGTGCAAAGACATCCTAAAATTCTATGAGTGTTTTGAATGCCTTGATCTCTAATTTTGATAAGCTTCGCACCAAGTTATAAAATTTAGGACTATCACTTGTTCAAATGTTAATTATCATGGTATCTTCTACCAATAATTTAGATGTATCATTATCTTGAAATGATGTTGTAGGTTTGTATAAGTCATCTTTCTGATCTAGTATCGAGTCACCTCTCTCTGGTGCCTTAGAAAGGTTTTCACTAATAAATACGTCCATTTATTTTTTCTTATTTTGTACTTTATTATTTTTTTGTTTCTCAAATAACACCTTAGTGAGGTTTTCACTATAAGATATATTTTTTTGTTTCTATTTTTTTATTTCTACTACTTTTTGTAGACTAGAGAATTCTAATTCCTCGCCAAAGTAAGAATAATCATCAAGGTTTATATCAAATCCCTTCTTGTGATCTCGATAAGGAATATGGTCCTAAGTCTCAAGAAACTCTTTGATGACCTCATCATTCTAAAAGAGGTCCATAGAGGTGATTTTGTTGATCTTGATGGATAAGAGATGGATAAATGATGTTAAGGGTGTGAATGGGTAGGTTTTCAAAGAAGATGGAGGTTTCAAACAAGTCTTCAAGAGGTTATGTGTGGAACTAGTATTAACTTCGAGTCAAAGTCCTCTTCAATATTCATTATATATAATATTATGGGCCTCTTTTCAAAAGTTTCATAATCTATAGCATGGTGGTATAGATTTTATTCATATAGGATAGGTCCAAGATAACCTTGTTCTTGTAGGCCAATTTCTCTTCCATTTTGTTTCATGTTATTCACCATTTTATAGCCTTCTTGTAATATGTGTATTTGTAGTAATAAACCATCCGATCTTAGTATAACCAAGATCCATCAAATCCATGAATGTGTTCATCCTCTATGAATCCATACCATCTCCAAAGAGTGTTACCAAGGTGGTATATGGGACCTTCAATTAAATTGGGGGCATTTGGTCATTCAAGACTCGCATGGAGACAATGGAAGCTCGCCAATAAGAAAAGTATTTTCAAGAGGATATTCACCAATACGTTTATGGGTTAGCTTTAACTCGATGGAAAAGTGGAATTAGATGGATTTCAATTGGATGTAGAACCTTGTGATTGGAAAAGTGTATTTATATCAATGTAGTTATCGAAATTGGTATGACACAAGGTTTAATAATTCTATATGTGGAAGGATAGTAATTTTCATAGTTAAACCTTTCTTCCAAAAGATTATAGTTTTTGAAAGGATTTTCATCGAAAATCGGGGTAAACGCTTTTTCCATCATGGGGGAATTTAATGTACTGATGAAACATGGAAGTTACAGGTTTGCATCGAGTGTACCCAAGGTCATCCTAAAAGGATATTATATGAAGTCTCAACATCTAAAACATGAAAAATGGTTTCAAGAATTTGTGGGCCCACTTGGATAGACAAGGTGATTATTCCAAAAGAGTGTTGTTCCTTATTTTCATAACCATGAATAGTTATAATGTTAGCTCCCAAACTCCCTTATGTGTGGCCAATACATCTCAACATTTTCATAGAACAAATGTTTAATTCAACTTCATTGTCAAGTAAGGACTATTTTAACCTTGTGGTTGGTAATGTAGGCTTCAATGTTCAAAGACTTGTTATTTTGAAGGTTTAGATTTAATAGGTCCTAGGGACCGAATGACAACATAGGACTTTGTTAGGAAAAAGGTTAGTAATTAGAGCTTGGAATTGTTGAGTGTTGAGATTATCAATAACATGTGCCTCATGGAGAGAAAATTGAAAATTTCTTGAAAGTTATGATACGCTTTTAATAATTCCATGAGTGAGATATGGGCAGGTGTTTTCACTAAATATTTGACTAATTCATACTGAGTAGATGAAGATTTAGCATTGGATGTAGGTTTCAAGTTGTTTAGAGCTGTAGGATTTGACACTTTAGGCTCAAAATAAGTGGAAGATTTCTTCGTTGTGAGAAATCAAACCTTATTTTGTCATGTGGCCACTATAGAGTAAGGTGATTAACTAAAATATGAAATAATGGTAGTTAATATAACTAGGAATAGAAGTAAATACTGTAAATAAAAGTAGTAAATAAATGTAGAAAAGTGACCCAAGTAAATAGGCTAATGAAAATAGAAACCCTAATATCCAAAGAAGGGTTGGAAGAAGCTTCCATGATTCGGTGAAATTATTGGACTAGGTCATAGAGCTGACTGGAGAAACAAGAGTAGGAAATGATCATGTTGAGGCCTAGAAAATTGTAGATCTAGGTAACTTGATTGAACATGGGCACCTAGATAGGTACAAAGGTGCCCATGCCAACCCTAATCTAAGATATAGGCACTGGTCTATGAAAAAATCTATATAAATTTTCCCGAGGTGTTGTTTGATGGTTTCCTTCCTTTGCTTCTTGTCCGCCTAGCTTCACCGGATCGCATAGTATGTCACTTGAAATCCAAAAAAGCGATGAGACCTACAAAACCCCAAGATGAACATCAAACCCATAAAAAAATATGCATATGAAGGGGTCGACTATCCTCGATGCCACAATGGTGGACTTACTAACCGAGCACCGTACTACATCTCAAAATCAATTTAGTTCTATGTGCAAGTGTGTGCAATCATGCCCTAGGTTCTCTTGTGTCAGCACACTTTGTGAAAGTAGCGAGCAATAACTATGTGTAGAAAATGTAATATAATGGTGGATGGAATAGAATAAACTTCCCTCCTATACTTATGAGATACAAATGAACCAACCTTTTGCCTTGTATTAGAGCTATATTGATGCAAATTTGCTCTAGATTCCTTAGATGGATGCAACTCTATGTGAATGATAGTAGTGACTAGTGTTTGGTCCTTCATTATGGTTTCATAACTTTATATTTGTATGGTTTTCTTGCTCTAAATTTTTAATTAACTCCGAAAAGGAATACCAAAAGAAATATGAAATTTTCAAGCAAGAAAGTGCCAAAAAGTGGCGGAAAGAAGGAAAAGGATCAAGGTGCTCGCTTGGGACTAGGGAACACATCAGCACCCTAGTCAAGGACAAAATGATGAAAAATAACAAAAAAACTAGATAGGTATGTGTTGAAATTCATAAATGATGACAAAAAGTAAATAAAAATGGCCAAAATATGGGGGTTAATAGTACTTTCTTCACTCAAAACCATATGAATAGTAGTATGAGACCGAGATTAAATAATGTCTAAAGTGCATGATTTTGTGTCCACATTTTCCCTCACTTTATGTTGGTGAGAAAAAGCTCGGTAACATAAAGTAGATAGAGATGTGTACCTAATGTCCATGAAGAGTGATGCAGAAAATATGTTGAAGGACTAGACAAAGAGTGGGATGAGAAAATAGTTAATCATGGAAAATATAGATGCAAAAAGTCTAAAAAGTGATGAGAGTAAACCTAGGGTAGAAATGCATGTGTAGTTACCAATGTGTGTAATGTACTTGCATGGTTAGTATGGTGTTTGTTGCCACAAAATTTTGTTGTTATTGCCATCATATTTGTAGTAGTTGTTAACTACTTGCTTCTCATACGGTCGAACTTGTAAGGAGAAGATGATCAAGAAGTCAAATATGCATGTATATATGTCAAACACATGGTAAAAGACACATGTATATGTATGTAAGAGTATGTAAATGTAAAATACATAAATGTAAAAATGGTACATGTACACTGATCCATATTGAGAGAGAGAGAGAGCATGTAGAAAGAGGATATCATGTCCTAGGTTTTTTGGGAGATCTAAAGCCATGGAACGAATAAGTATAGGGAGGAATTATGATGTATCCTCTAACCTTTAACTACATCCCTAAACATGCATTAAAATTCTCTATATTTCCTGGTTTTGGGTGATTCGACGCCACCGGCTGAAGTAGTGTAGAGAGAAAGTCTATTATATCGTCTAACCTATTATAGACACTAAAATTAGATCACACTCCCCTTTGGTCCCTCGACAAATAAACACCCTTCATCACATTCACCTAGCCATGGCCCCTTTCACCCCACTAATATTAATTTAATTAAATTAATGCATTATCCTCACTATATTTATTATTTAAATATCTTATTTTAAATAATATCCACACATACAGTTCACTTAGACACCTCACCAAGCCAACTCAACCTAAGACCTATTATTAGTAAGTTTCCATAACTAACTAAGACTTACCCAAACCCTAAAAATAAATTTTTACATTCCCTCTAACTACATTCCCACATGCTTACAAGAAGCTCCCGTCTAATCCATGGGTTAACAACACAAGATCCGAGGAAATCAAGAGGATCTTCCTAGTTTAGTAAACCTAATAAATCCCACCTTGACTGACGCCGGTTACCCCTAACCATCGTCGGTTAAGCTAGAACCACCGTTGGTTACCATTTTAACCCAAAAACAACCTTATTCTCAAGGTTGGAAGTTAAAAAAAGGAGGTTGGTGAGCATTAACACATCTCAAAGAGAAACACATCCTCAGAGAGTAAATTCCAAAGAGAACACACATACAAGGAAGGAGATCAAGCACTTTCTCTTACACAACCATCCCAAATGCATGATCTGATCTAACCAAGCAAAGAGAAATGTACATGCAGCCCATGCAGAAGCTTTCTTTCAGTTGGTGATCACTTACAGCCTTCAAACCTCTCATCAACACCTCCATCCCTCACTCACAAGCATCCAGGATCAGAATTCAAGTAAGTATAGCATCATACTTCTCTAGTTTATTTCATTTCATCATTATTTTATCATCTATTGTTTACCTAGCCACCTATTGACCTTCTCCAACACTTCCACCTCCATATACCCACTAAAAACTCACCAAATCCTACCCCAGTCACCCAATACCTCATCCCAACTAACAAAATCCTTTGTGTAATCACAAAGGAGACCAAAATCTTGTTCTGTGGCATTCCTAGATTTACAGAGTAACCGTAGGTTATACTTAACCATCATCGATCACCCTTAACCAAAATCATTCTCTATATTTTCCCATACAACCCATAATAGAGACCTACCCACCTAATTTCACCTCACCCTCATCCACCTGTGATTTACCTGAGACCTCTGTCAGACCGCAGAGACCCAGAACCAATTACTTGACCTTTGGATCCTATTCTAGCCTAGCATGTTAGATTAGATCTATTTCTTATTGTGTTTTAAGTGAGATACCTAAATCATTTCGAATTACAATAGGATTTACTTTATTTACAACATTAAATTGTTTAAAATAGTGGACTGACAGCCATCTAGGAAGTATCACACTTCCCGAATCTAGCATATGCTAGGCAGCTTCACTTTGCACATATTATTTAATTCCTTCCGGTGGTCTTGCTTTGAATTACAGGTGTAGTTCCTCCTAGCTAAAAGGAAGCTCTCACGATCGGTTGTGGATTTGGAAGTCATATGCACATAGTAACCCATCAACCAACATTTGAAGAGGTATTTCTCATATGCCCATTACCCTATCTCGATTCACAACACTTCAAAGAAACAATCTAAGAATCAGGTGAAACATTTGGGTGTGCTCTAGTGGGACCCATCCGGGGTTCCTTGTATTTCATTCATTCTTAGGAAAAATTGTCTGCTTTTTTCCCTTCTAAAAATCATACACATTAATCTTCTTCCTTGGTAACCCACCTTTTCTTTCTATTTGCTCTAAAGGAAACCTTTCTTTTGGTGTAATTAAAAGGAACCATTTCTTTGTGTTTTCAACATTGTAGTGAATTATATTCCCTCTTATTTTTCATCTTATTGTGTCATCCAACTTCACACATCGATTTGGGCTTAAAAATAAGTGCATTACATTTTGATTATTACATCAGCTCACATTAATTGAGGGCAACCTATACGTTGGAAGTCATGACGAGCCGATGGTTGAAAA
Organism: Taxus wallichiana var. yunnanensis; assembly: GCA_018340775.1. Lineage (NCBI taxonomy): Eukaryota > Viridiplantae > Streptophyta > Pinopsida > Cupressales > Taxaceae > Taxus > Taxus wallichiana. The sequence goes on from CM031235.1 coordinate 305,979,852, forward strand.
ATGAATCATAGAAAATCACTTCTTTCCTTTTCTCTTTCTCTCGAGTCTTACCAAACCTCACAAAAATTCAAAATATACACATTGTTAAACAATATATTACGTAGAAGAAGTTGTAGGTGATCACATGATCACGGCATAGTGGGCACCCAACTCATTGCTCTGTTGATTCATACTTGAGTGAAGCCCGCCCCCACCATAGCATACCCGAAACCTCACCTTTTAGATCTCCTACTTCGAGGAATCCATCCTCACCAAAAACTCTGTTTCACAATTCATGTGTTAGTCCTTAAATAGCATAAGCTAAACAAACATAATAGAAAAGGGAACTCCTATGATTGCATTTTTCTTAAGTGTTTCTTCTTAGCTTGCATTTCAAGGTGAGAGATCACATTCTTCATTTTTCTTGTTCATACTTCCACACTCCTCATCACAGCTAGTGTATTCTGGCTTCACCTGAGTGTGCCTGGGCCATATCATCATCATTCTCATAATTTTGGGTCTGATTCTACATCAAATTTTTATTCACAACCACTTTTTTCATCAATGCTTTCAATTTCACAGTAATTGTCATCGATTATCCTCCGACCGTCATTGGTTATACCCAATCAACGCGTCGATTCTAGTCCCTTTTGTTAATCTACCCAAAAGGACATTTTATTTCACTTTTTTCCACTTTTCATAGTCCCCGTCATTCCCATCATTCCCATTGACGTTGTAAAACACCATCAAATTTGACATACGTGTCAGATTTGACCTTCTACCTAGTTTTTCACTCACTGACTATTTTCTACAAAGGACCTAGAGTGGTTACCCCTGATCGGCGTCGGTTTTCCTTAATCAGAATCGGTTAGCCTATTTCACTTTCCAACCACCCTTTGGTACCTAATCCACTTTTTACCATTAGATTCACCTATTCCTGTTGTTTTCTGTGTCATTCACAGAGAAGCAGCCCTACCTGATCAGTACTAGTTCACATGGTGTTGACCCAAAGACAAGCAAGCGCACTCGTATTTCACGCCAGTAATCAACCACTCCTACCTAGTCCTTCACCACCTTCCATTTTATCACCAGCCACGAGCCCATCCAACCTATCACTATCGCTACCAAAGATGAGGAGTTCACACAACACCTTGACCAAAACCCTACCGCTTTGCGGTTTACCTTTCCCACTCATCCACTTGAGATGCCTCGGGTCGCTTGATATACGGCATGCACGTATCTTTTCCCCCGACTCTCGTACCCACTCCCATATCGACCCCATCTAGCTCCATGCTGCCCGCATCTACTTTACCACCAAATCGCTTCGTAGCTAGGTCCTATACCCGCTATGATTACTACATCTCATTACCTCCATTGCACCTGCTACATCCACCGTACCCTCGACAACTACCCCAGACACAACCTCATTCGCCCATAATGTCTCACACATACTCATAGCTACATTACCACCTCCGGTGTCAATGACCCCTACCCCATTTCAAATGTGGTCCTTTCCATTCCACAATCATTATCCCCTATTGCCACTAGGGTTACCACAACCCTTCCAAATTTCCATACACATACTATCAACAACCTCCCGTTTCATCCATTATACATTTCAGGTACGTACCCCTATTTCACTGCCTTCTTCTTAATCAACCTACATGGCAGCCCCATACACTGGAGTGCCACCCCTATTATATGCCCAAAACCAACCCTCTCACACTATAGGAGGCACCCAATCATCACAACCCACCAATGACCTAATTAAATTGATGTTGGACAAGATGTAGACATTGAGGCATCGGTTTAGGCTCCCGCAACACTCTCACCTATGACAAGATTTGCAATGAGCCCATCCACCCATCCATTCCTATCCGCTCATACCCCGTGCATTGGGAAATGCCTAAATTCAATCATTTCAATAACAAAGAAGACCCGTAGCAACATTTGCGGTCATTCAAACACAGGTGTTATCTGATCGCTCATGATGATGCCTTGCTCTTGAGAACCTTTCCCATGTCCCTCACTTTGGACCTGCATTAGATTGGTATAGTGGGTTACCTAGACACTCCATATTCTCATTCAATCAAGTAGCCCAAGCCTTCTTGGATCATTTCTCTATCAATATTGTCAAGAAGGTTACCATGACTGATCTATACTCCATGCATCAATATGAGGACGAATCTATCACAGATTTTTTTGCTCGCTGGCGTAGCTTGATCAACCAAATCACCTCCCAACTACCACAAATAGAACTCATCAAGCTCTTCACACGGGCTTGTGCTAGACATATCTCACCAACCTTGCAAGTTCAAACCTTTCAAACATTCGATGAAGCATTCACTATGACACGAAAGTTAGAGATTCAGGACATCGAAGAGAAAAAAATCCAATTATGTAATAAGAATTCGGCATTCAAGTCTAATGATATTTCTTCTTCTTCCAAACCAAAAACCAATTAATCAAAAGCTAAGGCATCGCTAACGCAGTGATACTCAAGGCCGCCCAACACATTTGTCAAATCGACTACCCACTCATCTAATCTCTCACCCATCCAAACTTTTCAATTTAGACGAGAGCAGCAAAAAATATACCCCAATCGGGAACCTTACTCTTCTATCTTAGAAAATCTTATCAAAGCCGGGCCATCACCCTTCCACCTATAAAACCACACACTGGTTTTGACCCCGCTCACCCCATGCCCACATCATATAAAGAACATGGTTTCGTAATTATCATCGAGTAAAGGGTCATAGTGATGGAAATTACATCACTTCCAAGAATATTGTCCAAGAAATGCTCAATAAAGGAAAGTTAACCATGGATAATCCTAATGCACCTACCAACCAAAACCTATAAATCTTCAAGAAATTGTTTCCCAACCATGTCCCTTCATCTCGATCAAACCGGTGAGACCTCAACTCATGCTACCCATACTCGTGAGGTTCACGTTATCTTTAATGATGTACCACACCTCCCAATTACCCCATATTCCTTCCATAGAAGAGATCCTAGCCTGAAATCCTCCTACTATGTCGCAACCAACCAACCCTATTCTTTCACCCATAGAGGAACACCTTTCATCTCCTTCATCACCTACGAAGGAGTCTTCCACTAACATCAAGACCATCTCACCCCCGGCTTCACCACTTAGAGAGCCTTTACCTACAGCACCTCCTCCACCCATAAAGGATCACCCATTACCTCCTCCACCTATAGAGGATCACCCATCATCTCCTCCACTATAGAGGAGCTCCCATCATCTCCTCCACCTATCATACACCCGGTTGAGATATCTTTTCCTCTTGGCAAGCATTCTCCATCCATTACCCAAAATCATGTTGACCTACTTTTAGTTCTCTTACCCACGTAAGCTGAAGCTAGCCAATTATTCATCTTTAAGACACGTTTTAAAGGAATTTCCATTAGGTACTCATCAAATCCACCTACATACATGTCATTATCACGTTTGGCTTATCACTTAGATTATGTGGATAGAGCCTTAGTATGGGGCGTCTTCTTTCTAGTCTCAACATAGATGCAAAGGTCCTTGCCGATACCTCCACTATCTGCCCAAAAATATTTCGACCAATCGAACCAAACATAACCACCTCTATCACAACCCCTTCCATGACACATTTTATAGCTCAAACTACACCCTTACCCATAACTCAACCTACACCTAAACCCAAACCCATACCTACAAAATTTTCCTCGACTAAACCTATTACCACTTTAGGGGTCACCCCGACCACCAGCCTTACTCATCCACCTATCAAATTGGATTTAGCTACATCCTTTGAATTCAACACCATACCTACTCCTACACCCAATCGGAAGAACCAAACCCATCGACCTCATACCTTGGTGCACCAATCACACCTACTCCTATCCCATCCGTCTTAGGATCTTAGCTTCCCCACATGGTCAAGAAACATCCACCCACCAATAAACCAAAAAAACAACCCATTCCTTCCTCATAAATCTCTAACTTACCCCGATGCCCAACACAACTTACACCCACACTGCAGCATCCATACCACCCATACCTCCAATACCCTCAACTATTGCTTCTCTACCCATTACATTGTGAGTCGCTATCTCTCACACCCCAAGCACGACCTGCATCATCTACCTTCACAGACCCCCGTTATCCCCATGGGTAACTCGCCTCTTCCTTCATCTACTTTTCCTTCTATAATTTATACACCCACATCACCTTTACCCAAGAAGGTGCAACCCAAAAGCAAAACTCCATTACCCCAAAATAAGGTAGTCAAAACAACCACACACTCTACTACCCATCCATCTACTATACGCCTACCTAAACAAGCATGATTGACATCTAAATCCACACTAGCACCCAAACCCATAGCTTGATCCACTCATCCTCTTCTAAAGACCATCCCTCGACAATCAACGACACCTACATCTAAACCCACGTTCACTTCCCATTGCGATCCACTAGCAAGGTCTTATGTCAAAATTTTAACCAACCTCCTTGAGACTTCTGTCATCACATTCCCGCCACTCGGACCTTATGACCCCTAAAACCCAAGCCAACAGGTTTAGCGATACTAAAATATGTGCATTCCATCATGTGTCAGGGCATAATGTGGAGAAGTGTAAGGCCTTGAAAACCATCCTTATCCATTTGTGTCCTCCAGAGGCCAATTTTGATGATGATGACCTTCTCGATCGAGGATCCTACTACACCAACACCCATTCCCACACTTCCCACTCAACAACCACAACCTCCACCCCCAAAATTTGAAATTAACATGGTTCACATTAGAGAGCTTACCACGCCACCACCCAAATGTTGTTGCACCCAACTCACCTCACAGGGTTTTTCTCCTCCAGAGGGTTTTGTCCATCATGTCGTTATACCACCCACCCTACACCTTCTCTATTTGCCAACTCCCGGATCAACATGATACACATCATTACACGTGCTCAGAAGGATAAGGAAAAAGAAAAAGTAACTGACCAACCAACCAATCCTATACCCAACATACCATCTACACCCATATCTAAAATCACTATCCGCGGCCCCACATACCCTATTTCTAATGGTGTCACACATTGCACAATGCTCAAAAATTACACCAGTCTCCCCTCAAAATGTCCCTATATGACCTCATTCAAACCTCATAATCCCATTATCAATCTCTCATGGAGGTTCTTCAATCTATTGAGGTTTTACCCAAATACCCTACACTCGTAGCCTCCATTATCATATGCCATCATATAGCGTCTCTCTCCAAATTACCACCTTCATCTTCAGCCCACCCTATTCACCAAGTGGCCTCCCTTAGCTTCTCAAAGGAAGAGATCGCGCCACACCAAAATGATGACCCGGACCCAGCCCTCTTCATCTCTATCCACATCGATTACATACGGGTATGTTGTGTGATGATTGATGGGGGTGCTAGCATTAACATCATTTCATCCCATGTATTTTCTCAAATATGCATACCTGAAAATTACATGCATAAACACCTACATGTTGCATTCTATAATAACGCTATCACCTCTACACTAAGCATTGTCATCCTCTACATTTGTGTGGACCCCCGTATTGTTCGAATTGTTTTACATTTTGGAGGGGGAATTACAATATAACATGTTGCTTGCAGACCACGGATCCATGTCATGGGTTACGTTCCTTCCAATTTGCATCGTTGTGTAAAGTTTGAAAACAAAGGACACACTTATACCATTCCAAAGAAACCCTCACCTTTTAAAACATGCAACATGATTTACCAACCCAATGATGTGCTCAAACCTATCACCCATCTATCTCTGCGACCACTACCACTTCACCTACACCTCTACCTACCAAGATAACCACCGCTTCTATACATATACCTCCTCCATTCCTATCGCTGCCATAACCTCTACGGCTAACTCATCGCTTCCCAATCTGTTAACTCTACCTTCGCATCAACCTCGACACGTTATCCATATCGACTACCTACATACCAACCACCGATCCTTGGAAGGTGTTTTTCAACGCCTCACTGGGGAGTACCACTATATAGTGTCAACACATTTCTTACTCCACAAGAGTATGGAATCCTTCACCAACACCCTCGCTTATGATCACCGTATAGGAGAATGTCTCCTTTCTGGTCCTCCTCACCTTCGTATTAGTCTCACCTATGGGGACTTGATACTACTACTTACACACCCGAACCACCCTCACAAACTGCCCATTTTTCGTTGACTTCCAATCACTTACCAATCACCATTTTGCCCACACCTTCTTGCACTGATGTGTGTGGAAGGGTTTTAGTTTTGGATTTATGAGCAAGGCCACCATACCGTTATTCCATGTACCACCCACAAACATAACAACCATAGTGGTATCGGCTTTCCCGAACCACCTACTAAACAGCCCACATTGAACTCATTAAGGACATTAGACCTTCTCCACCTTCTTCACCCACTCCACCTTCATCACCACCTTCACCAACGAAGTTGATGGATCCTGAATCTATCCCTCCTAACTTTTTTTTTTCATAAAAACCATTTCTTTGGGGCCTCTAACTTATCAACATGAGGGTGAGGCCCCTTCCACTCTTTCCTTCCTATATCATAAGATGATCGATGATGACACATCTTCAATTAACATCATTCAATTTCAAGATGATGAATCCATACTCACCTACCTTGGTGTAGAAGACTCATATATTCATCATTCGTTACCCTTTGAGACACAAACCATGTTGAATTAATCGACTATTGAGATCAACATTCACACTCAATATGACCCGCACATCCTAAAGATCGACATAATCTTTAGATGTTGGCTTTGAACAGAAGCCATCGCTTCTTTTCTCAAAGATCATAACCACACTTTTGCTTGGTCTTACACAGACATGCCCAAAGATTGACCCCACCATCATGGTTCATAATATCGTAACTATTCTTGATGCCAAACCCATCAAACAAAAGCTAAGGAAAATGCACCCTCACATTGCTCTTCTCGTCAAAGAAGAAATTCAACGCCTTCTTTCTATTTCCTTCATATTACCCATTGATTATCCTCGATGGATTTCTAACATTGTCCCTATCACTAAAGTGACAAGGGGACTCCGCATTTTCATGGACTTCCATTACCTTGACCTATCCTACCTGAAAGACAACTTTCCCTTACCTCGGTATTGATCAACTCAAGGTTGACCTTACCACACGGTCACGAGATGCTATCACTCATGGATGGCTTCTGTTATAACCAAATCCTGCTTGCTCTAGAGGATCAACACAAAACTCATTCATCACCCCTTGGGGTAACTGCTACTGAGTCATGCCTTTTGGCCTTAAAAACACTGGTGCCACATATCGGTGGGCTATGACTTACATCTTCCATGACATCGTCTTTGTAGACACCAAATTTGTGTCTTACGACCCCCTCGTGCCCCACATCTCATTTCACAACCTAACCTCATCACCTAAACCTTACATAATTATTTATTAATTACCTTATAATTAATAAATCCACATCGCCATACCTGCCACCTCATTTCGCCACCTCATCATGACCTAGTCCTAACCCTAAACTAACCTAATTAAGACCTATAACTTGGTCTACATCCACACCCATGACTAATTACTCCTCACCCGCACCTAAAACCAACCTCATAATGACTTGACCAAGCCCACAACTAATCCCTCGGGAGAAAAGGAGGGAAAGTTGGCTATTTTACTAAAAATAGCCCACTTTGACCTGACCGATACTGGTTCCTACTCGACCGCCGCTCGGCTACCTAACCACCATCAGCTTCCTCAGTAAATGACCTCTCCCTAACCAAAAACAGAGGTTGGATTTTCATTTGATCGAATGGGAAGTCATTAGAAGAATCCGAATTTACTTGGTGACCGAGCAGAGACAAGTGAAAAAAAAGAGTTTGCAGAGAAGGACATCAAGCCCAAGACTGCAACTGAATAACCAGAGCCCAGTGACACTCATCCAAGCATCAGGAGAGGAGATAGCTCATCTTGGATTGTCAGATCATCCTACTTGAACCCTGTCTTCGTCATCACAGTTCCGAAACCTACATTTTTCATCAGGAACTAGTAAGTAAGTCTTATACGTTCTTTTAATAATATTTCTTGGATTTCTGAATCACGGTAATTACAAGTCTACTCCCAGATCCACTACCCGGTAACACTCTCCATCTAACTTACATTCCTCTACCCCTACATTGCCCCAAGAATAGCCCCCATACTCTCTGAGTCTTCTCCATCACCTCATTACCTATCCCCAGTCATTTTACCAGCCTTATAAACACCATAGCTATCATATAGCCATCTTATAGCCAACCTTCACCAAACCCCTTAAATCACTACCCCTACCGATATCGGTTATCATCAACCGGTACCGGTGACACTGACCGGCGTCGGTCACCGTGATTCAAAACCAAGACCAGCCCTTTCTCTATTGTTCTAACAAGGTAAATAAATTGCAAATGGACAATAGCTTATTTGTTAGAATTTGTGTTAATTCATATCAGCAGGGGAACTAACCACCTTCGAAAGGAAGTCTCATTTTCTTCGGGTCCAAGGCAGCTCCCTCACTTATCATCTAATTAGAATCGGTGGTCTTGTATTCTTACTTGCAGTAGTCCTTCCTGCATAAAAAGGAGTTCTTTGCAATCGATCTGATCTCTCTCTACGATACGCGCACACCATCTCAACATTCAATGGGTATTCCTCCTAGCCTAACCCTTATCTCTGTTTCTCAAAGGAATGAAAGGATAGATGAAACTCTATCCTGTGAACGGAAGCATTTCTATGCGAAACACGTGCATCACATATTAGAATATTACGTGGATGATCTCTTGGTTAAATATAAATGCTGCTCCAAGCACCTAACCATCCTCAAAACCACCTTTGACTGCCTCATTAAATATTGTGTCTACCTTCAACCTAAGAAGTGCATCTTCGTGGTTCTTTTAGGAAAGCTCCTAGGATTTATTGTTTCCCTTCGTGGTATAGAAGTTGACCCTACTAAATTCAAGGCCATTCTTGAAATTCCTCCACCTACTAACCTCTACAACTCCATAGCCTACAAGGTAAATTGCAGTCCATTCACCATTTCATTTCACAATTATCTAATCAATGTCAACCATTTCATCATTTGCTCAAGAAGGATGTCTCCTTTCAATGGGATGATGACTGTCACAAAGCTTTTGAGGCCTTAAAACAATACCTTCTCCAACCACCCGTGATAATTTCCACCTAAAGATGATGAACCTTTTTACTTATACATATCAACTACTGGTCATTCCTTTGGAGACATGCTCACTCATCGTGATGGACAACACAGGGAGCAGGTGGTTTATTACATAAGTCGTACATTTTTTGACTATGAAACCCGATACAACCATCCCAAAAAATTTGCTTATCCTTAGTTTTTGTTGCCACCAAACTCCGTCATTACCTACTCAACCACAAAACCTATGTTGTGACCAACACCAACCCCTTACACTTCATGTACGCCAAACCTTATCAAAATTAGCGTGTCGCACGATGGCTTATGCTTTTAGCTGATCTTGACCTCGAATTCATTCATCAAAAGTCCATCAAGGGCCAAGATATCACCAACCAATTGGCTGACGCACCTATTTCTAGGGATCAACCCTCTAATTTTGACTTTCTAGATGAGTCAATTACTACCCTTTCCTTGGATGAACCTCCTTACCAAATGACACTCTTCTTCGATGGTTCCAAGTGTCAGCATGGGGGTGGGGCTGGTATTATCCTCATTCCTCTTGATGGTGAGCCCATGCCTTTGTCTTTTAAATTAGATTTTAAATGCACTAACAACATTGCCGAATATGAAGCACTCGTACTTGGTCTCCAAGCCACTTATGCCCTCGATGTCAAATCAATCAACATCTTTGGTGATTCTCAATTGGTCGTAAACTAAGTCAATGGTATATACCAATGTCATAATGAGATACTTCAAAAGTATAAACATCATGTAGACATACTTTTGACCACCTTTGACTATTACACCCTTCAAACCATCCCACGTTCAACCAACAAATTTGCAGATACCATGGCCTGCTTAGCTTCCCAAATACCCACTTCACCCGCCGATTCTAAAATATTTGACCATAAAACAACTCCAATCACCTTATTTACCTCACAATGTTTACTCAATTGAACTGCTACCCCCGACCTAAGTGACCTTTGGTATAAATAATACTCGACTACCTTTCTCTCTCCATCTTACCTCCCAATCTCACCCATAATGCATAACCCGCCTTCCTTAAAAAGGTCTCTCATTACATCATCCTGGGGGACTCCTGTAAAAACATGGCTTTGATGGTATTCTCTTACGATTCCTCATGAGTTATGAAATTCCTTATACCATTAAGGAGGTTCATGATGGCATATGTGGAGGACACTTCAGTGGCCTTGCTGTTGCTAAGCATATTCTTCACCTAGGCTATTATTGGCCGACCCTTAACCATGATTATTGCAACTACATCAAACATTGTGTAAAACACCAACAACATTCCAATCTTCATCATACACCCAAATCATGCCTTACAGGTCACTTGTGACCTTTGGCCCTTCTCTCAATGGAGTTTGGATCTTGTCAAAGAAATCAATCCTCACTGCTTCCAATGCCATCGGTGGATCATCACTTTGCTACCAAATACTATACCAAATGGGTGGAATCCATACCACTCATCTCCACAAAATCTGTGAAAATATGTGAGTTCATTAATCACCACATCATTTTTCACTTTGGTGTTCCTCATCGCCTCATTACTGAAAATGGAAAACAATTCAAAAACAAAACATTGCAAAAACTTTGAGATGCCTTTGGCATTCAGCTTAGTTTCTCATCACCCTACTACCCACAAACCAATGGCCAAGCTGAATCTACTAACAAAACCCTCAACAAAATTCTCATGAAAGTCGTTGACAATATCTTTGGGAAGGACCGCATACGCACATTCCTTTTCTCCTGTGGGCATACCGCACTAGTATTCACACTTCCACTGCGGCCACACCATTTTCTCTGGTCTACGATACAAAGGTAGTCATACCTCTCAAAGTCTAGATTCCCTCACTCTGCATATCTCTCCATGACATGCTCAATGATGATGACTTTCGTCAAGACCATTTAGCATAGCCAGAGTTATTAGATGAATGTCGTCTTAACGCTCTGGATCACCTTCAAGTTTACCAAAAACGTATCAAATGTGCCTATGACAAATGTGTCCATGAACGAACCTTCCAAGTTGGTGACTTTGTCCTAAAAGAAAATCAACACATAACCAAATTAGAAAAATGTAAACGAGGAAAATTTTCTCCTAATTGGCTTGTACCATATATTGTAACTCATACCTATGGATCATGTGCTTATCGTTTATCTTCTCTTGAGAGTAAACCCGAACCTAAGCCCCTTAACGCCTTGCATATTTGACCATTTTATTGTTGAATTTTATTCCTACCTCACCTTTTGTCCTTTCCATGCTCATCCTTTGAGCGCTGTCCACTTCATACATCTCACCAATAATTAAACAAGAATCATGTGAGTACCCGTCACATGTTATCTTCTCTTGAATATGTGTACCACGACATTGCACATAGCATGATTCTCATGGATACTTTTAATCTACCTTTAGATGAGATCCCGTGGTCGTTTCACCTTGATTTTGAACAAGAATCTTATTCTTTACCTTAGTCTTGTCTCTGTGACTTCAAATCCCTCACATGGGACCTAACTCCTTAGTCGACTTTTAATATAAAAGATGACTCCTCAAAAGGACATATTCCTCTCAACAACCGCTGCTATAAATAGATTGCTCCTCAAAGGACTGCTATGTAAAGCCCTTAACAAAACAAAAAGAGAGAGAATTTGAAGCTTCCTGCATCGATCAGCTTCACGAAGACATCAAGGAGTTAAATTCCTCATCTCATATAGACTTCCTGCATCGATTAGTCTATCTCAAATACAAGTTAACATAGAAAACTTTTTTAGTCATGAAATTTTCCATTGTGACCTTGGATCTCTTACCCGATGAGCATGCTACCTCATGCCACATAAAAAATTAACCACCTTTCACACTTCTCACCATTCCCACTCTCATTTCCGAACTGCCTCAAGGGACTTCTTGGAACTTAGACATTTGGTGATCATATGACTAATTTTCACCGTAGAACAGTCAATCATGCAATGTCTTTAGGGTCTTACATTCATCACCTCCTCCAAGGTATGATCTACTCGATATGATCCTACCCAATCAGGTGGCTTTATTGCCCCCTCTTATCTTTTAGCCATCTTTATTTATGTTTTGATTACCTTATATAGGACTTGGTCCTTAACGCTTACTTTTGGGGTAATCTTCTTCTTTCACCACAATCACCCTCACCTACATCATTTTACCTATAATCTACCCACACCTAACAAAATTAAACCCACAATATGCCCAAAAACCTGCCAACTCATTTTCATACCTCCTCATATTCTTCCCTAGCTTATGGGAGAACTTCATTAGCCTGAGGTCCCTTTTCACCAGGACTATGTAGGTAGCACTCCGAGGGCATGGGGCCCTTGGAGGTTATCTTGGCCACTCTCTACCCTAAAATAATTCATCTTCCCAGTGTCTCACATTACATCACACCTAACTTCATTTCCCTTTTATACCCAACATTGGAAATTAAACCACATACATAACAAGTTGTTTCATATTTTCAACATTATCATAGCATGCATTTATTATGCCTACCTTTTCTCTATCATCACTATGCATAGATTATACCACATCTCACATATGACCCATAGTATCATTCATTGCAAAAATAATGAATCACAACTTCACCTACTTTCAACACATCCATGCCTATAACTCGACTCAACCATGCCTAAATTGACCTCGACACAACCATGCCTAACAAACCCGACTCAATCCATGCCTAAGACTCCGACTCAACCATGCCTAAACCAACCCGACTCAACCATGCCTAAATCAACCCGACTCGATCCATGCCTATAACCCGACTCAACCATGCCTAAATTGAGCTAACTTGATCCATGCCTATAACCTACAACCTAACCTCACCACCTAAACCTTACACAATTATTTATTAATTACCTTATAATTAATAAATCCACATCTCCAAACCTGCCACCTCATTTCGCCACCTCATCATGACCTAGCCCTAACCCTAAACTAACCTAATTAAGACCTATAACTTGGTCTACATCCACACCCATGACTAATTACTCCTCACCCGCACCAAAACCAACCTAATAATGACTTGACCAAGCCCACAACTAATCCCTGAGAAAAGGAGGGAAAGTTGGCTATTTTACTAAAAATAGCCCACTTTGACTTAACCGACATCGGTTCCTACTCGACCGCCGTCGGTTACGTAACCGCCATCGGTTCCCTATAAATGACCTCCCCCAACCAAAAACAAAGGATCCAATTCATTTGAAGATCCGAATTCACTTGGCAGGGCAGAGACAAGTGAAGAAAAGAGAAGAGTTTGCAGAGAAGGACATCGAGCCCAAGACTGCAACTGAGTAACTAGAGCACAATGACACTCATCCAAGCATTGGGAGAGAAGATGGCTCACTTTGATTGTCGGATCATCCCACTCGAGCCTTGCCTTCGCATCACAAATTTCGACTCGTATCTTCATCAGAACTAGTAAGTAGTGTCTTCAGTACATTTTTAAATACCATTTCTTGAACTTCGATTCATAGTAATTATAAGCTCACTCCTAGATCTACTACCGGATAGCACCCTACATCTAACTTTCATTCCTCTACCCTTACATTGCCCCAAGAATAGCTCCCACACTCTCTGAGTCTTCTCCATCATCCTGTTGCCTACCCCTAATCATTTACCAACCTTATAAACACCATAACCACCTTACAGCCAACCTTCATTGAAAGCCCCTAAATCACTGCTCCTACCGATATCGGTTATCAAAGCATCGCAACAGGTGTTATAACTCACGGTTATACATCGACCGGATCGGCACATGTGACTCAAACCAAAACCAGCCTTTCCTCAATTGCTTTTTAACGAGGTAACTAAATCATAATTTTGCAATAACTTCTTTGTTATCATTTGTGTTAATTCTTATTAAAAGGGGAACTAACCACCTTCAAAAGGAAGTCTAATATTTCCTGGGCCCAAGGCAGTTCCCTCATTTATTGTCTAACTATAATCTGGTGGTCTTGCATTCTTATTCACAGGTAGTCCTTCCCAGATAAAAAGGAGTTCTTCGTAATCAATCTGATCTCTCTCTACGGTACGCGCACACCCTCCCAACACCCAACAGGTATTCCTCCTAGCCCTAACCTTTATCTATTTCTCAAGAGAATGAAAGGATATAAGCAACTCTATTCTAAGAATGGAAACATTCTGTGTGAAACATTTTGCACACCTGTGGGACCCTTCTCAGGTTTCTTTCTTTCTTGCTTGCTTTCATATAGGGAGCACACTTGCTATTTTCTTCTTCTAAATATTCACAAGATATTTTGTTATTTTGGTAAAAGAATTTGTTTTTCTTCCTCATCTTTGCTTTAGTGAAAGTCATCTCCTTTGCTTCATCGAATATCATTTTCGATTTGGGTTTAAAACACGTGCATCACATGTTTGCTTGTTGTTTTTAATTCTAGTGAACGTAGATTAAGTAATAGGTCATACACGTGGGGGTGATATCCACGGTATTGATGAGAAATTAATCTTACTTTCACTACACAACACATACCAAATCACATCATAATCAACACAACAACTCAAACATCCCCCTTTTTCCATGGTATTCCTCCGCCCGATTGAGGTAACCTTATAAGCCAAAACAAACTTGACATTTCCCTTAGGTCTTTTGTTTAGGATTGACATCATCTTACGTCTAAGGCATAAGCCCACAATAATTAAAACTAATCCTAGGGTTAGTCTCTTGATTTGCTTGTGCATCTTGCTTGTTTTTAGTTCTGTTTCTCTATCATACACTCAAGCTTTTCAAAGATCACTTCGTAATAGCTTTTGGTGGGTATACTAAGCATTGTTAATCCCAAACCAACGAGCTTTCTTACATCTTCTCTTTGCTTTCACAGTGACCGACACCGGTCCTATTCTACCGACATCGGTTAACTAACGACGCTGGTTACATTCTCGATCGACATCGCTTATCCGACCACATCGTTATCCAACTATATCGGTTATATCGCCTATCGCATTTTCACAGCTTCCTAAAAACCAGCAACCTACCAATTCCAACATTTTGTTGTTGTTTCTGTTCCTGATAGATTGAATCCTTGTGTGTACTCTTGTCCATGGTTGTTATCACTCGGAAACAAGCCGCAACCATGGTTTCACATGCCTGTTCCGTGCCTTTTCCTAAATCACCCCTTCACATCCTATGGGGAATCCTACTGACACCAGTGATGTTCCCAAGATCCCTGTAGGAGATAAGGACTTTGCCAAATTTTTGGATGCTAATCCTAGCGCCGTACAGTACTATTTGTCTCATACCCCTGACCGTATACGCCTGACGGTCAACTTCTCGTTGGTATGCCTATTAGTATAGCTGCTCACTTAGCTCCTTCCCCACCTAATAACTCCGCCCTTCTTCATCCTTAGCCCCATCTCCCAACTCAGTGGCTTCGGGGTTCATACGACATGATTGGCTTTCCTTTGGTTAATCTGGGCCCCACATATCATTACCACCGATCGCTCCTACCTCGCCTCTCTCGCAGACTCGCCCTTTCATAACTTGCTCTCTCTCACCTATCCACACGAGCTTCCTTCTCAAGCTCCACCCACCTTTTCATTTCCACACACTTATCCGATGGCTTCAACATCTTATATAGGACATCCCTATTCGGTCACCTCAACATATTCGCTCATCAATACCTTATCAACATTTAACCCCACCATTGTCTAGTAGTGGCTCTTGCCCAATCCTCCTCCGTTTACAACAACCGCACCATCATCTTACCCAACCACTGATTTAATCAAACAAATGATGGACAAGATGCAAAATCTGAGGCTTCGCTTCAGTGAAGCCAGTAGCACTCCTCGACATACGAGAAAGTTTGTCGAGCCTATTCATCCTTCTATCCCCCTTCATTCATATCCTCCTCAATGGGAATTACCAAAATTTACTTGTTTTAATAGTAAGGAGGATCCTCAACAACACTTACGATCATTTAGACATGCCTTCTATCTGATTGCTCATGATGATGCCTTACTACTCCGCACCTTTCCCATGTCCTTATCAGGACCCGCCTTGGAGTGGTACAGTGCTTTAACCCAGCACTCAATCTTCTCTTTTAACCAATTAGCCCAATCTTTCTTGGATCATTTCTCCATTAATATTGCCAAGAAAGTATCCATCACCGACCTCTATGCCATCCGACAATTTGAAGATGAATCTATCACAGATTTCATTGGACGATGATGGGGCCTCATCAACCAACTCACTTATGCCTTACCTCAGGCAACTCATCGAACTCTTTACGCGGGCCTACGCTAAGCACATTTCTCCCACCCTCCAAATTCAAACTTTCCGCACCTTTGATGAGGCCTTTACTATGGCTCGAAAACTAGAGATTCGAGCCTTAGAGGAAGAGAAATTGCGGTTGCACAACAAAAAACCCAATTTCTAAACCCAAGACTCCACCAACAAACCCAACACCACCAATTCTCACGCATCGACTGCTTCAAAATCAAAAGGAGTTGTACACGCGGTGATGGTCAAATCCCAAGCACCGTCTAGTACCCCACCAAAAACCACCTATAAGTATAAAGCCGAGCCCATCAATTACACTCCCTTGGGAGAAACTTATGGTGTGATCTTGGAAAAATTGCTCAAAGCAGGAGCTATCACCTTGCCTCCTATTAAACCTCACTCCGGTTTGATTCCACCCGCGCTATACCTTCTTGGTACAAAGAAAATGACTTCAGAAACTTCCACCGCGTGAAGGGACACAATCACGAAAACTGCAAGATGTTGAAAAACATAGTGCAGGAAATGGTTGATGCAGGGGATATAACCCTCGATAATCCTAATGCCCCCGCTAACCGAAATTTGAAAATCTTCAACAAACCATTCCCAAACCACTCATCTAACAATAACATAAACCAAGATATCTTAGCCGAGGAGAGTGTTCATGAAATCCATGCGGTCTTCGACTCCCAACCAAAAGCTTCTATCGAGGAAATTCTAAATCAAGCCTCATCACTAACGCAGGGATCCACACCCCCTTCACCACCATCAAGACAAAATGATAATCTTGCCATTCCTTTACCCATAAAGGAATTAACCGCCTAGAGTTCTCTTCTCATGAATGAGTCTTCTTACACCACATCCCTGCAAGATTGTGAGCGGATGTTATCTAACTTATCTATTTCCCAAACATCTCCTTCTCGTCACTTTGCACTGTAAAAGAAGAAGGCTCGCCATCAAGCTTCGCATCCTTAGAAGAGAAACCTCTCGAACCGACATCACCAAATTCTTTAATCATGACGGATCCCCTCAAACATGCCCTCCTACCTATTAGTTCTTCATCGCCTAAATCTTTTCAGTGACGACCGGTTGACCTCTTAACACCCATTGATACAAAGGCCTCATTTACCCCCCGTATCACACCCACAAAGGGACCGGAATCACAACCCACCTCTCTTCCATACAAAGTTCTTCTTCACACGTGAAGATTTTCATCCCTCAGAAGATAGACGAGTCCTATGGGAGCGTTTGAGTACACCATGCTCTACTCAAATGCAGATGACCGATCCAGACACCTCTACCATATACCCGAGGTGTTTACAAAAGCTCAAAATGCCTATGTCCTCATCTTCACCCCCCTCATCTCTACCGAATACCTCATCCACCTCTATTAACCTAACCAAACCTTCCCCTACACTTGGAACTTCACCAATACCCAGCCTAACACACCCACCTAAATGGTTAGATTTATCCAAAAATAAAGCCATCCATCCACCTAGGAGACAAACCCAATCTCCTCAAGTTCAATCTATGCCTCTGTCACAACTAAAACCTCGCCGTCACACCTACCTTCTATATTGGGACCTCACCCTCCACCTTGCCTCAATACATCATACCTCCCGCATTTTCTTTAAAACAACCTCGCACCTTCGCACCCATACAGAGATCCATGGGTGTATCAACACCATCACCCCAAGTATCCTGTCCACCTATCAACCCTAAAAAACTCCATCATCAAAGGATTTGTTTGCTGACACTCCTCTTTCTCCGTGGTTGTTTCCTGCCACCACGCCATCTGTGGCCTCATCATCTAACCAGCTAAACATAACTTTTGCGCCAACGAAGCCACGTTTAGTTAAATCCAATTATCAAAACCCCTTGTCTAAACCACCACCCGTTCAAACCAACCATACCCAACCATTACCAAAACCCACCCAATCAATAGCCTCATCTTCGTCTGACTTTGACCCGCTCAAAGGATCTTACGCCAAGATCCTTGATATGTTGGTGGAAAATGCGACCATTTCCCTACCCCCACTTAGACCCTATGATCCATCTAAACCTCGACCTATAGGTTATGAGGAGTCTAAAATCTGCGCTTACCACCGCACACCAGGACATGATGTAGAGGGATGCAAAGCTTTGAAAGCCATCCTTCGTCAGTCACCTCTCTCGGATAGAAAGGTTAAGAAAGACAACTTACGAAGGGAAAACCTTTAGCTTCAATCCCCTCTCCTATACCACCTGTCCCCACCTCACCAAAATCTATCATTATTGCAACCCCACCTCTCGAAGACAATGACTTATCCCTACCATCTTCCTCCTCTCGTGTTCACGAGATCAACATGATTAGTATTGCTACTCGAGGGCATAGAAAAAAATGGGAAAGCTAAAGAAAGCACACCTGCGGCCTCTCTTTCTCCGTCCGCCATCCCGATCACACCACCACCTAAAGTGGTTATTCGTGGACCTACCTACCCCATCTCTGATGGAGTTTCCCACCGTACCATGATCAAACAGCTTCACCAATCACCTATAAAAATGACACTGTATGATCTCATTCAAACCTCTGAATCTCATCGACAAGCTCTCGTTGAAATCCTTCAAGGGATAGAGGTCCTACCTAACGAAACCTTGCCCGTTGCCTCCATCTTAACACCCAACCACGTTGCTTCTCTCACCAAACAATCTACCACTTCCATCCCTGGTATACAAAGCCCACGATGCCGGCTTCTCCGAAGATGAAATTGTCGAATTTGGTGCAGAAGATCCTAACCCCACTCTTTTCATCTCGGCTTACGTCCGGACATCCGAGTACGTCGTGTTATGATCAACGGGGTGCTAGCCTAAACATCATCTCTTCCAAAGCCTTCCAACAAATGAATATCCCTTCTAGCTGCATGTGTGCCAACCCCACCATGTTGCGTTCATTCAATGATGCTATTACTTCTACCTTAGGCACCGTGATCCTTAACATTCATGTAGGGCCACGTACTTTACCCGAACTCTTCTATGTCCTTGAGGGAGAATTCCAATACAACATGTTGTTAGGCCGCCCTTGGATCCGGCTATGGGATGCATTCCCTCCACCTTACATAGATGCATAAAATTCGAGTATGAGGGGAAGTCCTACACCGTAAAAGCTGACGCTCCCCCCTTCAAAACCTGCAATATGTTATATCACCCTAATGATGTGCTTGTACCAGTCAAGGCACCCATTCATCTAACCCAACCATCTACTTCGACCACACCTCAACCATCCACCTCAACCGCACCTACACCTTCAACCAATGAAACCGCCACCGCAAATACCACTTCCTTCCCCGCGGACAACATCCCAACCTCAGATCCCTTGGTAGATGTTTTTCAACACCTTACACTGGGGGAGTATCACCTATATAACGTTAGCACTTTCCATACCCCACAGGAGTATGGATAGTTACATGCGCATCCTACCTACGACCGTCGTGTGGGGGAAGTAATCTCCTATGGACCACCTAATTGCCGCACCAACCTAACGTATGGGGGTGTCGATACATCCTCTGTCACCCCTGAACCTCCCCTTGGTGTGGTTCCCTTCCAATCTGATTTTCAATATCTAACTAATCGTCATTTTTCCCTCACCTTCCTGACGCGCTGTGCTTGGAAGGGCTTCGGTTTCGGTCTTTATGAACAAGGCCGACATACGATCATTCCCGTGACTACACGCAAACACAAAGATCGTCGTGGTCTTGGATTCTCTGAACCACCTACACCAAGACACCACATATCCATTGTATCTAGGAAGACGACAAAGTCACCCCTTCCGAACCATCATCACCCATTTTTCCATCGTCACCCACAGAGTCGATAGACCCGAATCTATCCCTCCTAACTTTTTTTTTTCATAAACGCTATCTTCCTAGGTCCTCTCACTTATCAACATGATAATGAAGACCCATCTTCTCTTCCCTTCTCGTATCCGCACATGATCAAGAAGACTCACCTTCAATTAATGTTGTTGAGTGCCAGGATGACGACTCCATCCTCACTTACCTTGGTGCAGATGACTCTTATATTCAACGCGCCTTACCATCTGACACTCAAACCATGTTGAATGAGTCAACTATAGAAATCAACATCCACACAGAGGACGATCCTCACATTGTGAAGATCGGACAATCTCTTAACGCATCAGAACAAACTACCTTCACTACCTTCCTCCGTGCCCGCAACCAAGCTTTCGCTTGGTCCTACGCTGACATGCCAGGAATCGATCCTAACATTGCTGTCCATAACATTACTCAGAAACCCGACTCCAAACCAGCTTAAATGTAAACCGAAAAATGCATCCACGCATTGCCCTCTTGGTCAAAGAAGAGCTTCAACGACTCCTTTCTATTTCCTTCATCTTACCTATTGACTATCCTCAATGGATTTCTAACATCGTACCTGTCACTAAAGCAACGGGGGACTTCAGATATGTACGGATTTCCGGGACCTTAACCTCGCTTTCCCAAAGGATGACTTCCCCCTACCAAGTATTGATCAACTTGTTGATCTCACTGGGCCATGAGATGCTTTCTCTCATGGATGGCTTCTCGGATACAATCAAATTTTGGTAGCCCCAGCCGATCAACATAAAACCACCTTCATAACTCCTTGGGGAACCTTCTACTATCGTGTCATGCCATTTGGCCTTAAGAATGCTGGTGCGACCTATCAGCAGGCTATGACTTACATTTTTCATGACATTATGCACACTATCCTTGAGGATTATGTCGATGATCTTCTTGGAAAATCTAAACATCGCAGTGAACATCTCGATGTTTTAACCATTATTTTCGATCACCTGTTACAATACTGTGTTTGTCTTCAACCAAAGAAATGTGTCTTTGGTGTCCTTTCGAAAACTCCTTGGTTTTATCGTCTCTTTGCGTGGCATCGAGGTCGATCCAACTAAAGTCAAAGCTATCCTAGAAATGCCCCCACCCACTAACCTCAAACAATTACGTAGTTTGCAGGAAAACTCCAATCTATCCGGCGTTTCATCTCACAACTCTCGATCGATGTCAACCTTTCCATCATCTCCTTAAAAAGGACATTGTCTTTCAATGGAGCGAAGAGTGCCACCAAGCCTTTGAGGCTCTTAAAGCCTATCTCTTGCAGCCACCCGTGCTTATCCCACCTCAGGACGATCGCCCTTTCTACCTTTACCTTTCCGCCACCGACCATGCTGTAGGAGCCATGCTCACACATCATGACTCCGAGCATCGAGAACAAGCCATTTATTACATAAGTCATACTCTTGTGGATTACGAGACTAGGTATACACATGTAGAAAAGTTGTGCCTAGCCCTATCATTCGTGGCCACCAAACTCCGACATTACCTCCTGAATCACAAAACTTTTGTCATCACCAACGCGACCCCATCCATTATATGTACGCCAAACCTCATCTAAACCAACGCATCACCCGATGGCTTATGCTCCTCGCCGACCTCGACCTTGAGTTTGTACACCAGAAATCAGTCAAAGGACAAACTATCGCAGACCAACTCGCAAGCCCCTTTACTCGGGGAACAATTTACCAATTTTACTTTCCCTGACGAACTCATCGCCACTCTTTCACTCAGTGAGGAGTCGTATCCAATGACCCTCTTCTTCGATGGATCCAAATGCCAACACGGAGGGGCCGATGTTGTTCTCATTCCTCTTGATGCTGAACCTATGCCTCTTTCATTCCGGCTCGATTTCCCCTGCACTAATAATACAACGGAATACGAGGCCCTTGTTTTGGGTCTCTAGGTTGCGTTACACTTAGGTGTAAAGTCTATTAACATTTTCGGCGACTTCTCAACCGTAGTCAATCAAGTTATGGGCATCTACCAATGTAAAATGAGGAACTTCAAAAGTACAAACATTACGTGGACTCACTTTTGACCTTATTTACTCATTATTCTATCCAAACCATTCCCCGCTCAACTAATAAATTTACTGGATACTATGGCTTGCTTTGCCTCACAAATTCCCGCCTCACCAACCGACTCGACATATTTGTCTTGGTCCAACAACTCTTTGCCCCATCTTACTCAAATCCCTGATGTTTGTATGATAAATAATGTATCTCGCTAATTCAGGATACCCGTATCACCAATTTCACGACTACCTTACAACCTCTCTCGCTTCTCCCACTCGACCTTACTAGTAACGGAAAACGTGCTTTTCTTAAAAGTGTTTCTCATTATGTCGCCATGGGGGACTCCTCTATAAACGTGGCTTTGATGGCATCCTCCTTCGATGTCTAACCGGCGGAGGTCACCTATACCATCCAACAAGTCCATGACGGCATTTGTGGTGGTGGACATTTTAGTGGCCTTGCTGTGGCTAAACGGATCCTTCGCCTAGGCTATTATTGGCCTACTTAATAACGATCGCTACTACTGAATATGTTAAGCGTTGTGTTATGTGTCAACAACATGCCAACCTTCAACATACTCCTAGCCATCCGCTACAGGTCGCACGAGATCTTTGGCCTTTCTCACAATGGGGTTTAGACCTTATTGGTGAGATTCACCCATCCTCTTCGCAACGTCACCGTTGGATAATCACAAAGAATCGAATATTACACTAAATGGGTGGAGGCCATTCCACTCATTTCAACCAAAAAAAAAAATCGTAGAATTCATTAACCATCACATTATCTGTCATTTTTGGTGTTCCTCATCGCCTGATAACAGATAATGGAAAATCTTTCAAAAATAAGTTGTTACAAGACCTTTGTGACAACTTTGGTATCAAACTTAGTTTCTCATCACCTTACTATCCACAAGCAAATGGTCAAGCCGAATCTTCTAACAAAACCCTAACCAAAATTCTCATGAAAGTCGTTAACGATTCTGGAAGCAATTGGCCTGATCACATCCCCTTTGCCCTTTGGGCTTATCGTACCAGCATTCATACCTCCACTAATGCCACACCATTTTCTTTGGTATATGGTACCGAGGCTGTCTTGCCTCTCGAAATACAAATACCCTCCCTAAGAATATCTCTCCAGGATATTCTCACCAATGATGATTTCCGCCAAGAGCGGTTAGCCCAATTGGAGCTTCTTGACGAGCGTCGTCTTACAGCTCTTGACCACCTTCAAATCTATCAAAAGCGCATCAAGCGTGCTTATGATAAGTGACTTCATGAGCGTACCTTTAAGGTTGGTGATCTTGTCCTCAAAGAGAATCAACATGTAACCAAACTAGAAAAGAGAAAACGTGGAAAATTTGCTCCAAATTGGATTGGGCCTTACATTATCACTCACACTTACGGATCAGGCACTTATCGTTTAGCTTCACTCAATGGTAAGCCTGAGCCTGAACCCCTTAATGCCTTGCATCTCCGACCATTCTACTATTGAATTTAGTGTTATATCACTTTTTATCTACCTTGCGCTCGTCCCTTGAGCTCATTTACCACCTCATACACCTTGTTTCATGCATCTCAAAATAGAATCACGCTCACGTGGTTTGGTCATCATCTCCTCTTAAAGATGCCTTTCCCTTTTTAGTCTGGTCCATGACTTAAAAGTATCAAAATAACACGTTCTCAATTATACAATTATGGGATATTCTTGAGTCAAACTTCCTACAAAACTAAATGCTTCATGCCAAACGGACATCTAGACCTCTAAGTTATACATAGATCTACTCCTCGAAGGACAAATATATGCAAAGCCACATCTCGCTATTATAAATAGATCGCTCCCGAAGGACAAGCTATACACAAAAGCCGCATTCGCTACTATAAATAGATCGCTCCTTCAAGGACAACTATACAAAGTCAGCCTTTATCGAAGCTTCTCGCATTGATCAGCTTCGTGAAGAGCTCAAGAACAACAACATGCATATCCCATATAGACTTCCCGCATCGATCAGTCTATATTCAAAAAAAAATAAAAGTAGTATTCCAAAGCACTTTTGAGTCATGGACTTGTCTATTCAGGTTTGGTTCTCTTTCGTCAGCATAATCACCTTATAACAAGTTCTCTGCACCCCAGCTATACCATCCACCTCATCTCACCATTCTTCAAAACCACAAAACTCAAGGGACGTGACGTATATCCGATATATTGTGATTATACAACTCTTTTCACCTATCGACTTCTTGCCTATGCAAGGTACCTAGGGATTCAAGTTCATCCTCCGATAATACGTGGTTTGTTTAGCTCTTTCCAACTATGGGACACTTTTCCCTCTTTTACCCGAATCTAGGATTATGTGTTGACCTTAATCAGGACACGGTTCCCTAATACTTGGGTAAGCTAACCTTCGCTTCACCTATACCTACACTAATACCGCCAATACCTTACCAACACCAACAACATTACCCTACCAATATCAATATTTTTACCAACCAACAAATTGCCTAACCACAACCAAATTGCCTGAATTCACCTCTCCCTGGTCCTAAGGGAGAACTACATCGGTCTGAGGCCCCTCCTTGCTTTGTGCAATGGGCTATGTAGGCAGCACTTAGGAGACATGGGGTCTCCCAAGGTTAGCTCGACCATCCCCTACCATAACCTATCATGTGTTGTAAATATAAATATTTTTGTGTATTTCTATTTGATAACATTCATCTTTATCCTTTTTCAAAACAAACATTCAAAACACAACCATTCTTATTATTATCATAACTCAAATCAACATACATATTCAGTTTTATTTAGATGTTAAACAAATACATCTTCTCTATCATCGATGCGCAGGTCGGCATCCTTATTTATTCTTCTACCCTATGAAATTCACTTAGACCCTTGCACCTCATCCCGAACTAGGTGATGATTGTGATCGTCGACGCCGCTCGCCTGGCCTCTCCATCCTCAAAGGTGCCACTGCTATTGGTTCCTCCCACTGATCTTCCAATCTCTCCTGTAACATATGAATATGCCCTCTCACGTGGAGGAATCTCACCTCTAGTCTCTCCACTCATGACTCCACAACCGCTAACAATCCCGTTGTCTCATTCACCCGCGTTTGAAGCTGGTGAACTAAACCCTGCAGGTGATCTCTCTCACTGTAATCACAGCTATGTCAGGATGATCGGCCCTCTCATGTGAACCTCGCAGCTCTACTACCCACCATAATCTATAAGCCTCTGTCACTCCTGCATCCATTACCCTGCGATCGGCTGCTATCTCTTCTGGTCCTTCTGGAGGTGTCGGCCGGGAGGTGAGAATGATGCCTCGGCATCGATCCTCATGTATGGTCTATAAGCCATGGGTATATCCTGAACAAATCCAAATTGTCGCCACACGCGATCTAGAGGAATCCTCTCGTACTCACCTGGCCTGTGCCCCGCGATCCACCTTAATCACTCTACACCCCTCAAATCCTCAGCTATGTTCTCTGTCACCATATAGTTCCCGTAAGGCCTCCAATGGATATCCGCAATCATCACCATCTCCCACACCTACCTATAATACTCGACGTCATCTGTCACGGCCTGGGATCTCACCTCTTGCTCTATCTGGACCCATCACCTGAATCCCAACCTCTGCACTCCTATCTCTCCTGACTGGATGGGTCGGCCTATTGGTCACACACAAACAATGTGCTCATAGGCCCAACAATGTAATAAGTATGCACAATCCAGTGTAGTCCTGTGATTTCACCTGCAGGCCCATAAACCCCTGTATAGCTCCGCCAGATATGCGGGTGCCCATGCGAAAGTCACGCTCCTTTCTATCATTTCCCAAATAATACACATCAATGCTTTTGGAAATCTTCCCCATCCGCCCTTGGTAATGCATAATACCCCACCGCTATCATTAATACCACTGCCAACCTTGTTGCCTCAGGGTGTGCTGCAAACATTATACCATAAGTGAATGTCAAACCTCGCTGTGTCAAATCTCGTGCAGCTGACCAAATACTATTGTTATCGCTCCCCACGCCACGCTAGGCCCTACCTGATACACTGGTCTTCCTGTAATTGGGAGCCTCAAAATTTGAAACACATCTTCCAACGTCACTGTCATCTCCCCTGTTGGCAGATAGAAGGTATTCTTTTCTAGATTCCATCTCTCAATCAACGCCTACAACATAGCATGATTGCATGCGATTCGTGAATAATAGCGGATTCCACTTAACCCCACATGGTTTATCAATGCCCACTCAGCTGGTGTTACATCCGCTCGGATTCGTGACAACAAAGCTGGCACCCTATCATTCATCCTCAACCCTGCCTCTGCCTGCATACATCAAATCAACAAACAACCATTCAATAAATCAAATCCCCAAGTGTTTTTTCTCACATTCTGGAATTTCATACAGTAACCGATATTGGTTATAGATAACCGATATACCGTTATCTCTAACCGATACCGGTTATCTCTAAACGATATCGGTCACTGTCAATTCTATACACCCTGCTTAAAAACACCACCTACGATAATTATTTGCTCATTTACCCCTCTCTGTACCTACAAACATACCCGAAACCCCTGCTTACCTACCCCATAACACTCACCCCATCCCAAACCCTTTCCTATCACCTTTTCTTTTTCATCTCTACCCACTTACCTTCTCTCATCCTATTCATAAAACATGCAAGAATTGAATTCCAACCAAAAATTTTACCTCTTGGGATGCAGCAGCTTGAGGTGGAACCTGTCTTCCCTCTCGTCTCTGCCTCACTGGATGCTTCTCCTTGTTCAGCCATGTTCACCACCCTCTTCAATATAACTTGCCTTTCTACCTTCTTAATCTCATCCCACAATCACTTTACCTATCTCTTTCCTCCTTATCACTCAATTCTACCATGCAATTACCTGTATAAGTCATCAACAACGTCGCATTCTCGTATTTAACTTGTTGCATGACTCTAAAAATAAGAACTTAAGTTGCCTCCCAAGCTTTTCTATTTTTAGAAAAACTTGTTTTGGCATAACCGATATCGGTTACCTAACCGGTATCGGTCATATAGCTACCGACATCGGTTAGCTAACCGATATCGGTCACATGTCTCCTTTTGCTTAAACCTAGGCCTTTTCTTCATTTTTTGCAAATTTTTGGTGGCGCCCACCTCTTTTCCCTGCATAACGACATCGTTATCAATATTTATCATCAGAATACCATCAACACATATACATATCATCAAAATTTCATCAAACATCATCTATATACATTAAATTTCAATACCATCGACAAAACACATAAGACATTCTAATATATGCATCAAATCAAACATTTTTTTACACACCATGTGGATCAAACTCATCTATATATATCATCATCAACTCAATGTCAAAATATACAAACTACCCTGCATGGGGCCTCTGTGATCTAAAAATACAAAGCCGGCACGCAGCCGATGTCTCTCTGCAAAATCTCGACTCGGCTCAGCAGCCGGTCTCTCATGTCAAAATATACTCGGCTCAGCAGGCCGGTATCAACTATATAATAAATGTGTACTGCTCTCAGCAGTTCGTATATAAAAAAATGAATAAATAAATCCTATGTGGGCACGCAGCCTCTATATACATACTCGGCACAGACCGGTGTCTATATCCAATAACAAAACCCATATCTACTCCTGTGATGTCTCAGCCTCTCCACCACCTCGGCCCGTCCCCTCTGGTCTCTCGTGCCGGCTCTCGCCTCCTCCTCCTATAAATCCGACCCACCGGCCGGCTGCGCCCCTCGTGATCTCTCGACTGGGACGTCTCGGCTTGCTCAGGCGCTGCATATGGCCGATAGTCCACCTCGGTACCATCTAAGACGCCCCGATAATACGGGCCTCCGCTCGCTCCATATAGCGGGCCCCGTGCCACCATGGCTGGTGGGGCTGGTCCTCGACTCCTAATAAGCCTCGCCTCGCCGGTACACCTCATGCTCTATGGCGGTGCTCGTACTCGCGCTCGTGCTCGAGGCGTGCTGTGCTGTGCTCGGTGCTGTGGCTATGCTGCGTGCCTGCGGCTATGTGCTCGAGCTCGTACTGCACTGCTCGGGCAACTACCCCTCGTAGACCCCAATTGTGCTCTCAGCAGCAGCAAGTGCCCCCTCGTAATAATCATTGCTCTGCCCAAGAGACGGTCCTCTCCGCTATCACAAGCCACCCAAATCTGGGCCGTGCGGGTTGTGCTTCTCATGGCTACCTCTCTCGTCTCCGCCCACCAAACCAAAAAGGCACTGCAC
The DNA here is from genome assembly GCA_018340775.1 of Taxus wallichiana var. yunnanensis. Classification (NCBI taxonomy): domain Eukaryota; kingdom Viridiplantae; phylum Streptophyta; class Pinopsida; order Cupressales; family Taxaceae; genus Taxus; species Taxus wallichiana. The sequence continues at coordinate 306,008,504 of CM031235.1, forward strand.
ACTAAGATCATCCATCAGATCATCCACTGGTCTCTCTCGCGACCCGCATCGGGTCCAATGGCTGCGGAGCAGGCAGGGGTGCCTCTACATCCTCCCTCCAGTACTGTGGGAAGGGAGGTGGCTCATCCTATCGTAAGCCCAACTGACGTCGTACCCTCTCTAGGGGTATCCGCTCATACTCCCTGGGTCTCCGCCCAGCCTATCCGTAAGATGTACTGATCCAAAGCAATGCTTTCTCGGGCTCTCCTCGGGGCTGATGGCCTCTGTAGGGCCTCCATATAATATCGAGTGTGGTCAAGCCCTCTAACATATGACGGTAGTATGCCACATCTCATCCTGCGATCACCGCTCGTGGCTGGCCCACGACCCCCAACCACCTCTGAAATCCATATCTGTAAACTACCTGTGGCCCTGGCTGCTGGGGCAACCCTACTGGTCGTATACAGATGATATGCTCATAGGCCCAGCAGTGTAACAAAAATGTCGAACATATACCAAATCACCTCATACGGTGATAACCCCGTAGCTTTCTCATATAGCCGCACTGTATATACCGGTGCCTGCATACATAGCATGTATGCTCCTCCACCATCTCATGCAAAACTCCCATCAAAGCCCATGGGAAGTGGCCTCCCTCTGAGTCAGGGAGGGCGAAGCAGGTGATACCAATCATCATCAACACGGCAAGCCGTGTCTCCTGTCGGTGTGCGCGATACATATCGCCGTAGGCAATGCTCGCGCTGTGATATGTAATCAATGGGGCTGCATCCCCGAATACCTACAGGATGTTGTCCATCACTGTCTCCGCATCCACCTGGAACACTACCTCACCTATGATCGGCAGTCTCAGGATGCGATACACATCCTCTAATGTAATAGTCATCTCTCCAGTAGGGAGATGGAAGACATTGCCGCTTGATCCCATCTCTCGATGAGGGCAACCATCAGGCTGTGGTCCCTATCCACAGCCCTATACCTCTGGACTCCACCGAGTCCAACCTCTCGCATGATGGCCCACTGCACTGCAGTCACATGTGGCCGCATCCGCCCCAATAGAGGTGGCATCCGATCCCGCATCGTCAGCTGCTGGCGTGCCTGCAAACACAACCCACTCCATCAGGCCTACCTTTTACAAAAACAACTACCTTAACCCTCTATACCCACTTACCCACCCAACCACAACCCGACTCTATAACACACATCTACACCCACCTATCTTACCCTATACATCTACGATATCCCCTTTACTTATCTCACACCCTACCAACCACCCCGATCTACTCTAGCCATCTAACTATACCCCCGCCAATTTAACACCTCCTACTTCATACACAACACATAATCTATCCTACCCGAACCAGCCCGAACCAGCCCCAACAACCCCATTCCCCCACCCCCATCACCTTTCCTATCAACTCTACCTCCTCCCCCTTCACCCCCAAAAAAACAAAACTCTAACAACAAACAAAAACCACAAATTTCACAAACCTAACTCCTACCCATGATGACCGGTACCGGTCACCCTCGACCGCCATCGGTCCCCCAAGCACATTATATGTACTGACGCTGGTCGACATATGACCGACGCCGGTCTATAAACAAAGCAATTTATACAAACTATTCTGTGACCGATGCCGGTCGCCTAGTGACCGACATCGGTCACTGTCCAATTCCGGGGCCGAACCCAAAACGGCCCGCAAAACCTCTTTTTACCTATTTCTACCCATTTACCCACAAGAAAGACCTAAAAACTTACCCACCCTACCGTTTTGGCCTAACTAACATACCTACCCACTCCATTTTACAAATTACTTTCATTTATTCATTATTTTATTAAATTTTGGATTCCTACCCCAAAACCCACATCTAAGTTAAATTGATTAACTTCACATAAGTAGGGGTTCAGAGCCTACCGGTATGACTACACGTCGTCGTGGTGGGATAGGTGGCGTGGTCCAGCTCCTCCAGCACCTCTGCTCCTCCGGCCGTGCCATGGCTCCAAATCTCCTCAGCAGGGTCCTCAACCAATCAAACTCTACCTCCTGATCACTGGGGTCTACCAATCACTCACTCCTCCACTCAACTAATGCCAACTCAGCCCACAAACTCAACAAAATCAATTCAAAACTCAGACAAGCCGTATTGGTACTCAAATTGACAATGTGAAAATGACACGCCGTATTTTTCTTTTTATAGGTTTTGACCTATAACCGATATCGGTTATAGCGTGCCCTAAAACACCGATATCGGTCATCTAACCGATACCGGTCATAACTAACCGATATCGGTTGCATGCCTACTTTACCAAAATTTCTGCCCTTATCCACCAATCTCCCTTTCTCACCACATCACCTACCCCCACCTTTGCTAAATAGCCTTATTTTGACTTCATTGGCCCAACTCACGGCCGCAACCAACCAATCAGCCCGACCCAAGGCCGCACCCAACCAATTGGCCCAACCCAAGGCCGCAACCAACCAATTGGCCCGACCCAAGGCCACAACCAACCAATTGGCCCGACCCAAGGCCGCACCCAACCAATTGCCCGACCCAAGGCCGCCACCAACCAATTAGGCCCGACCCAATGCCGCAACCAACCATTTGGCCCGACCCAAGGCCGCAACCAACCAATCAGGCCCGCCCAATGCCGCAACCAACCATTTGGCCCGACCCAAGGTCGCAACCTACTCAATCGGCCCAACCCAAGGCCACACCCAACCAATCAAGCCCAACCCAAGGCCACACCCAACCAATCAGGCCCGACCCAAGGCCCTCACTAATCAATCGGCCCGACCCAAGGCCGCACCACTTAAGTACCTCGACCAAGACCCGCAAATTACGATTTTATCCACCCATCATGTAGCTTTTTGTTCAATCGAGCTCACCTGTTCGTGTTCTAGCATGATTAGGATACTTGAATTGATCAGCCGACCAACTTTGCCTAGACCGAGACCGTGACGTTTATCTCAACCAAACCAACCATTTGGTACTGCCAAACATGCCTAAACGTTCATGTACCTTACCCGTTATATCCCCTGGAGCTACTTCCTATGCCTTGGATACCAGGATTATATCACCCTTGTTTGGATAAACTATCGACCTTTGCCTATGAATTGCTTGTTTGCTCTTCAAATCATGTACCCTGGTCGCACTACTGCATTTCAATGTGCATCTACTTCCTTGAACTTACCCCACCATCTTACCATCATCTCAACACCATTCACCCTTTATCAACCCTATCCCTGATTTCACGTCGCCTCAATCTGTGATAGATTTGAGGGGGATTACCTATACCCTTAACTGGGGCAATCACTTCTTATTAATTGTCAGTGCAGCTTTACAAGACAAGCTACACAACAACAAGGGGCTAATGTAGACACCAAATTTGTGTCTTACGACACCCTGTGCCCCGCATCTCATTTCACAACCTAACCTCACCACCTAAACCTTACACAATTATTTATTAATTACCTTATAATTAATAAATCCACATCTCCAAACCTACCACCTCATTTCACCACCTCATCATGACCTAGCCCTAACCCTAAACTAACCTAATTAAGACCTATAACTTGGTCTACATCCACACCCATGACTAATTACTCCTCACCCGCACCAAAACCAACCTAATAATGACTTGACCAAGCCCACAACTAATCCCTCGAGAGAAAAGGAGGGAAAGTTGGCTATTTTACTAAAAATAGCCCACTTTGACTTAACCGACATCGGTTCCTACTCGACCGCCGTCGGTTACGTAACCGCCATCGGTTCCCTGTAAATGACCTCCCCCAACCAAAAACAAAGGATCGGAATTCATTTGAAAGATCCGAATTCACTTGGCAAGAGCAGAGACAAGTGAAGAAAAGAGAAGAGTTTGCAGAGAAGGACATCGAGCCCAAGACTACAACTGAGTAACTAGAGCACAACGACACTCATCCAAGCATTGGGAGAGAAGATGGCTCACTTTTGATTGTCGATCATCCCACCTAAGCCTTGCCTTCGTCATCACAATCCTTGGACCTGTATCTTCATCAGGAACTAGTAAGTAGTGTCTTGTACGTTTTTAAATACCATTTCTTGAACTTTTGATTCATAGTAATTATAAGCTCACTCCTAGATCTACTACCCGATAGCACCCTACATCTAACTTTCATTCCTCTACCCTTACATTGCCCCAAGAATAGCTCCCACACTCTCTGAGTCTTCTCCATCACCCTATTGCCTACCCCTAATCATTTACCAACCTTATAAACACCATAACCGCCTTACAGCCAACCTTCATTGAAAGCCCCTAAATCACTGCCCCTACCGATATCGGTTATCAGCAACCGGTACCGTGTTATAACCGGTTATACATTGACCGGCATCGGTCACTGTGACTCAAACCAAAACCAACCTTTCCTCTATTGCTTTTTAACGAGGTAACTAAATCGTAATTTCGCAATAACTTCTTTGTTATCATTTGTGTTAATTCGTATTAAAAGGGGAACTGACCACCTTCAAAAGGAAGTCTAATATTTCCTGGGCCCAAGGCAGTTCCCTCATTTATTGTCTAACTATAATCTGGTGGTCTTGCATTCTTATTCACAGGTAGTCCTTCCTAGACAAAAAGGAGTTCTTCGCAATCGATCTGATCTCTCTACGGTACGCGCACACCCTCCCAACACTCAACAGGTATTCCTCCTAGCCCTAACCCTTATCTGTTTCTCAAGAGAATGAAAAGATAGAAGCAACTCTATTCTAAGAACGGATTGCTGCGATGCCTGTACTCGGCATAGGATATGAAATCTATCCCGGCCACCATAAGCTGGTCTTGATAGTATCTCACCTCACCTAGGGCATCCCATAACCTAGATATAGGCATGGTATGTGGTGCTCCCATAGTTCTCGGCCCCTATATCTTCCCTGCAACACCCTACCCTGTGCTTTCCTGTGAACTGGGACCTACTCTCAGTGCCTATGGGTGGTGCCCCTATCCTGTGACTATATTTGGGCCTGTAAGGCTCGAATCTATGCCTAGGCTATGGCCAAATTGCCTTGTAAACCTACCACATGATCCTATAAGGCTACCACCTGATCATCCCCCTCAACTCCTCTCGAGGCCTCGGAAGATAGAGTAAACATGGGCACCCAATATGGGTAACCGCAAAATTTGGACTCGTCCTCCGGGTGATAGTCATCTCACCCATCGTGAAGTGGAACGTGTTAGTCACAGATTCCCATCTATCAATGAGTGTGACCATCAAGCTAGGGTGTTGAACAACATGTCTTTAGCGGCAAACCCCACTCAAACCCACTACCTCTACATGCTACACTTTCTGATGGGGTCGTTACACTACACAATATCACTAGTAGAGGTGGAACCCTATCCGACATATGTAACTATGCTCTCCCCTGCATCCAATTCAAGCACGACATTAATCCACATTTACCATGTCCATATTCACCAATTAACCTTTTCCTACACCCTATTTTCACCCTACCCATCTCAACTACCTAGCCCACATCACTTTTGGACCCTTGTGCCTAAAAGCCTGATTGATACCGGTTCATCCTAACCGACTCCGGTCACCCTTAAACCAGCATTGGTCACCTATTTGGTGACCGATACTGGTTCACCCTTACTGACCATGGTTACCCCTTAACTGGCATCAGTCACCTATTTGGTGACCGATACCGGCTCTACCTAACCGACGCCGGCCACACTTGACCGACGCCGGTCACTATTGCGGAAAAAACCCGTGACTTCCCAAAACCCCCCTTTTTCTAAAAACCTCCCCCTACCCCTTTTACCCCACCTACAATGACCTAAACTCCCCTTGGACCTCTACCCACCCCACCTATATCATTTACTACCCTCCCCCTTCCTCTTTTTTCCCGCTAATTCCCCCATACCCAAATTTAATTTTTACCCACCCATAAAAACCTACAAATAACAATAATCTACTCCTCTAATCTATCAAATCCACACTATAGAGTAGGGTGCTTACCTCATCGCACTACCATTGTCTCGGTGGCATGTCTGGCCACTGTACTGGTGGCCCACCTAATCCCTCTCTAGCCTCTGCCATCACCAAATAGCTACTCGTAACCTCCGACCAATCGAATCTCTTTCCCTGATCCCATGGACCTACTGCTCACCAACCAAACCCTCGTGTAATCACACTACTAGCTCACTGTCCCATTTTTTCCAGACTCTTTTCTCTCTTTTCTTTCTTTTTTGTCATTTTATCACTTCACAAATAACAAATGAATAAGAAAAACATGGATTTTTTTTTTTTTTATAACAAACCCAACCTAACCGACATCAGTTACCCTTGACCAGCCAAAGATTAGTCGCGTGCCCTACCAAACCATCATCGGTTGACCTATACCGATGTCCTTCAATTTTCCATGACCAGCGCCAGTCGGTCACCCTCACCAACACATTTCTCTACATTTTCCTTTTTACCTCACCCAACCTTCACCCCGACCATTTACCCCACCCCACCTTTACCCACCCATTTACCTCACCTTTCTTAACCTCATCGTTTACTACCTCCCTTTGTCCTCCTTTGGGGACTCCTTATTTTACCCCTACCTTGGCCTTACCCATGCCGTGACCTAGATATTTGGACCTGGACCATCGCTAGTGACCTTTGACCTCATGTGTTCGCTATACCTTGCGGCACTGTTACTGTGTTGTTGACGTAATGACCTTACCTAACATATTACTTTGTGACAATTTATCGACCTTACCTCCTGGTGTACGAACATACCTAAATGTTCCTACACCTAACCTACATCATGTTTCTTGACCATATCCTATACCTTGGATACCGGAATCACTTCAACATTGTTTGGATAAACCTATCAACCTTAAACGATGTAGAGTTTGCTTATTTTTCAACCCAAGAGTAGCATGTGTTTGACTATTGCTACCTTTGACCCAGACCCATTACATATATTGCCCGGGTAGACCTTTAACCCTTTCTCCCCCATGCCCACCGACCTTTTCTTCCCATTTACCTTTTATCAAAACACTCACCGATTCTCCCTTCTGGCTCATCAGTTCCTAGTTTGAGGGGGATCACCTTCACCCACACATGGGGCAACCACATCTTATTTTTGTTAGCATCACTAACCAATACAAGCTATGCAACAAAAAGGGGAAAATGTAGACACTAAAATTAGGTCACACTCTTCTTTGGTCCCTCAATGAATAAGCACCCTTCATCACATTCACCTAGCCATGGCCCCTTTCACCCCACTAATATTAATTTAATTAAATTAATGCATTATCCTCACTATATTTATTATTTAAATATCTTATTTTAAATAATATCCACACATATAGTTCACTTAGACACCTCACCAAGCCAACTCAACCTAAGACCTATTCTTAGTAAGTTGCCATAACTAACTAAGACTTACCCAAACCCTAAAAATCAATGCCTACATTCCCTCTAACCACATTCCCACATGCTTACAAGAAGCTCCCAGTCTAATCCATGAGTTAACAACATGATATCTGAGGGAATCAAGAGGATCTTCCTAGTTTAGTAAACCTAGGAAATCCCACCTTGACCGACGCCGGTTACCACTAACCATCGCCGGTTAAGCTAGAACCACCATCGGTTACCATTTTAACCCAAAAATAACCTTATTCTCAAGGTTGGAAGTTGAAAAAAGGAGGTTAGTGAGCATTAACACATCTCTAGAGATAACACATCTTCAAAGAGTAAATTCCAAAGAGAACACGCATGCAAGGAATGAGATCAAGCACTTTCTCTTACAAAGCCATCCTAGCCATGATCTGATCTAACCAAGCAAAGAGGAATGTACATGCAGCACATGCAGAAGCTTTCTTTTAGTTGGTGATCACTTACAGCCTTCAAACCTCTCATCAACACCTCCATCCCTCACTCACAAGCATCTAGGATCAAAATTCAAGTAAGTATAGTGTCATACTTCTCTAGTTTATTTCATTTCATCATTACTTTATCATCTATTGTTTACCTAGCCACCTATTGACCTCCTCCAACACTTCCACCTCCATATACCCACTAAAACCTCACCAAATTCTACCCCACTCACCCATTACCTCATTCCAACTAACAAAATTCTTTGTGTAATCACAAAGGAGACCAAAAGCTTGATCTATGGCATTCCTAGATTTTCGAGTAACTGGTACCAATTACACTTAACCACCTTCGGTCACCCTTAACCAACATCGGTCTCTGTATTTTCCCATACAACCCAGAGCAGAGACCTACCCACCTAATTTCACCTCACCCTCATCCACCTATGATTTACCTGAGACCTCTGTCAGACCTACAGAGACCCAGAACCAGTTACTTGACCTTTGGATCCTATTCTAGCCTAGCTTGTTAGATTATATCTATTTCTTATTGTGTTTTAAGTGAGATACCTAAATCATTTCGAATTACAATAGGATTTACTTTATTTATAGCATTAAATTGTTTAAAACAGTGGACTGATATCCATCTAGGAAGTATCACACTTCCCAGATCTAGCATACGCTAGGTAGTTCACTTTCCATATTGTTTAAATCCTTCTGGTGGTTCCTCCTAGCCAAAAGGAAGCTCTCACGATCAGCTGTGGATTTGAATGTCATATGCGAGCAACAACCCATCAACCAGCATTTGAACAGGTATTCCTCCTATGCCCGTTACCCTATCTTTTTCATCAACACTTCAAAGAAATGATCTAAGAATCAGGTGAAACACCTGTAACTACTCCCAATAATGCTCAAGAAAGCCATTTCCTGTCAAATCCTCTATGTATAGGGTTTGTAGACTAGTCTTAACCCACTTTCTACATAACCCACAATGCAAAGGGTGGAAACTAAATTAAAGCGATCCGGTGTAGAAGTGTTTTATAATATGTAAACAATAAATAATGCCCCCTCTTTAGTGTCGCATGAAAATTTGTTGATAGGGAATGTGGCCCCAAAAGATAACCAACCACGTGAACTCTGTAACTCTTCCCTACATTGGGAAAGAAAAGCACTTGGTAGAAACCAAGGCATGCACAAACAAGAGACTAGCCAAATATAAGTGTTAGTACAAATAAGCATGCATGTATAAGACAATGTGTAATCTACACAAATAGTGTATAAGCTATCAAGTAGTGTAAACATGAAAGATGATAATCATAGACCACTAAAGCAAGTTTAAAACATGGGACATCACTCACAATGTCATGAAACACTCAAGGTCATAGTGGTCACATTCAATAAAGAAGGGTGCACACAAAACAAAGGAAAGGCCCGCATAGAATATAAAATAGTAGAGAAACAAGTACAAAAATAGATAACCATGGAAAAAAATAATCTTGCAAAAAAATGTTACACATGAAGCACTCATTAGCATGTTATAAAGATAACTAGTATGTAAAAGTGTGTATAACCCTTTGATATAGAGTGCTAGGTATAAAATGAAATAAAAACACATGTGAGAGACGAATGTGGATTCCCCAGCGACCAATGTAGGATGGGTAGAAGGCAATCATCTCGTATAGTATGTAAAGACCTATATCTGTGATCACAACTAGGTAAAGTGTGAATGCACATGTGTGTATGGTATAGATAAATGAGATACAAGAGATCTAACCAACAAGTGTAATAAAGCAACCCTATACAATAAAATGAAAGCATGAGTAAAAGCAAATAAGGCATCCAATATGTTGTGGATGGATGGAATGGAATGCAAGATGGAATGATAGGTGCCACATTCCCCTAAGTGAATGGAAATGTATGTAGTGAGGTTCATTTGGTTTTCCCCTTAACATCAAAAAGAACCATAAATGAGAGTGTGTCATCGGAAATGGTCAAATAATTTGTTGTGATGAATGTGTATGGGTGTGTTAATAAGATGTGACCTAGAAATGATGTGTCGTCAACACTATAGCCTAAGCGTAAATGATGACAATATGGTCAAAAGAGTGATGATGTAGCCCATAGTGTATATCACTACTAGATGAATAGAGGGAGTGGTGTTGTATCATAAAGTGTATACCACTATAGGATAAAGGGATATGTGGCTATTTAGCCTAAATTAGATGCTACTACCCTAGTAATGTCACATGATACAAGGTTGAATGATGAATTTTTAATAATGATAAGGTCCATTTGATTTATAAACCCTCAATAGTTGAGTATAGACCGAGAAACTAAAGTGCATCATAGGGTAGTGAGTGCATCATGTAGAAGACAATGCAGTATGTGTGATGATAATAGATGACCATATGATGTGTAAGATGTGTAATACGTGATGAATAGTATGCAATGCAATGTGTGTAGATAGGTTGATAGTGTGAAGATGTGTGCTATGTAGTATGTAGAATGGGTAGGATGTAATGCTAGACTCATAGACAATAGGAGTAAGACAATTGTATGATGAAGAATAATATGATATATAGATGTGTAAATGTTACAATGATGAAATGGGGTAGACTAAATGCAAAGTGTATGATGTAATATGTAAGACATATGACACGAGATATGTGAAGAAACACAATGTGTAACACCTATTATGTAGTGTGTGTGGTTCATGTGTAGCATGTATCCCTCAACATTTAAGTGTGAACTGAAGAAAAAGAGTGTGTCATCGGGAAATGGTTGAATAGTGTGTATTTAAGTATAGTATTTCTTAAGATGCATTATATTGAGTGGATTTTTCTGTGGTTTACCTAAAAGGGTGGTGAGGTGATAAACTCCACCACCGATTTTGTTAGTGATAATGTATGGACCAAGCCAATTAGGATTGAATTTTCCTTTGAGAAGTGCATCAACATTTTTATTCTTTTGATTCTATTTTAAGATGAGATCACATATATTGAACTCATGAGGATGATTATCATAATTTTGTGCATATTTTGTGATAATGATATGCGCAAAGATGTTCGAGTTCTTAGACATGACACTAGTCTAACATTTCTAACTCATGTAAGTGGTTTTCATGATATTCATTTTCTTTAAGGGTTCCTTTAAAAGAGATCCTTAAAGATGGCATTTTAATCTCAAGTGGGATAATGACCTCAGCACCATTAACCAAGGAAAAATTGGTAGTGTTAGTGGGTGTGTGAATGCTAGTACAATAGGCCCATAGAGCATAGAATAGTTGGTTATGCCAATTGGTACCACTAGAATCAACGGTCTTACATAAGATTTTAATAATGGTTTTTTTTGTGGCCTCAGCTTGGTCATTGCCACATGGATAGTAAAGGGTAGAAAATAAGTGTTTTATTTGCAATTCAGCACAAAACTTATTAACATCTTTATTTTTTAAGGAAGACCCGTTATTAGTGATTATAGCAGAAGGCACACCAAAATATGTGATAATATGTGTGGTGAGAAAGTTAAAAATGTATGTGCCATAGAACATTTGTAGGGGAGATGATTTGACCCACTTAGTAAAGTACTTCGTAGCGGTAATGATAAATTTATGTTTGTCAATAGACTCGGGATTGATCATACGAATGAGGAAAATTTTTAAAGAGGAAAGGCCAAGTAGGTGCAATGCAATGGAGGTCATACGTTGGCGCATGATGGAGGTTACCATGTTTTTGGAATTTCTCAAAAGTGGCATATTTGAGGTAATCTTGTTCCATTCTAGGCCAATAGTACCCTTAGCATAGAATTTTTTGTGACATAGCTTTACTAGGAAAATGATTACAACACATGCTATCATGTATCTACGAGATGACAGTGGGTATATCTACAAGTGTGAGGCAATGTAAGAGGCGAACATTAATTGTATTCTTAAATTATGTTCCAACAATGACATAGCAAGTAGCTTCACATCATAACCTTCTAGCCTCATGAGGTTGCAAATTGTTAGGTATAGTCTTCTTATATAAGTAATTGTAAATAGGTGAAAACCATTCAAAGTCGTCGTGGTTGTGTTTTTATGGCACAAGTTGTAAGAGGTAATGCGAGAGAGAAGGATGTCATAAGTTTTTAATTATGAATGTGACTTGTTCATCTATGATGTCTTGTGGAATGAGTGACACGAGACTAGCCATACCATCAAGCATGAAAATTATCCTTACAAGGAATGGTAGCAATGGAATAGGACTCAAATGTAGTTAGGAGATCTTTGCAAAACATGTTGTATAGGATTATATGTTCCTCCTTTATGTTATATGTATCATTAACCTAATTGATAACTAATTGAGATTCATTGTATATGCATAAATTGTGAATGAGAATCCTTTTAGTGGTAAGTAGGCCTAAAATGAGGGCTTCATACTCTGTGATGTTATTTGTATAAGAAAACCTAATCGATATGTAAAGGGGAGTGGGTCACCCTGTGGGGTAATGAAGACTATCCCATCTCCAGCACTAGATCGATAATGAGAGCCATCAAAATAAATTGTCCATGTGTGTGGCTCAACATTATATGTACTGAAATTGTCATGAAAAGAATCAAAAATGAGTGATGCATCTGAGAGGGGTGTTGTAGCTAATTGATTGGCTATAACTTATCCTTTGATGTATTTTTTTGGTATAAATTTTAAATGAAACTTAGTGAGAATCATAACCCATCACTCCAAGTGTCCCGAAAAGTGTGTGCAAGATAATAAGTACCAAAAAGGATTGACTTTAGTGATAATATGTACATCATTATTTAGGAGATAATGTTCAAATTCATCCACAACAAAAACCAAGCCAAGACATAGATTTTCAATATAGCTATAGATACATTCATAATAAAGTAGGGTACAGCTGATATAATATATCACTCTTTCACATTTAGAATCATCTTGTTGTGTCATTAGAGTGCCTAATGCATGAAACCTAGTAGAGATATATAGTAAAAAAGGTTGATCAGCTAAAGGTGGGACTAAAACTCATGGGTTTAATAAGTAGGCTTTGATATTATTGAATTCTTGTTGACATTTCTCATCCCAAATAAATCTAGTATCTTTATTCATGAGTCATGTAAATGGTTGAGTCTTATCAGTGAGTTGTGCAATGAATCACCAAATAGCCTGAATTTTTCCTTGTAATGATCATAATTGATAAAAAAATTTAGGTGGAGGTATATCGATAATGGATTTAATTTTTTTAGGATCAATCTCAATGCCACATTGGGAGATAATATATCCAAGGATCTTACTCATTGTGACCCCAAAAACAACACTTTTTGGGATTTAGACACACATGATATTGTCATAGTCATTTGAATAGTATTCATAGATCCTTTACATGGGAAGAACATCATCTAGATTTGGCCAAAATTTCATCAACATAATCTTTGATTATCTTGTGAATATAATCATGGAATATATGTTTCATTTCCCATTGATAAGTAGCTCCTACATTTTTAGACCAAAGGGCATAACTATATACCAAAACGTTCCCCATGGCATGGTGAAGGAGGTCTTTTCTTTGTCAGCGGGGTTGATTTTAATTTGATATTAACCCACAAATTCATCCATAAAAGAAATAATATCATATCCAGTTATAGAATCAACAATAACATCGATGTGTGGAAAAGGAAAACTATCCTTACGACAAGATTTTTTTAAATTACATAAATTAGTGTAAAACAAACCCAACCATCTAGTTTCATTACTAGCACAATATTAGATATTGATTTAGGATATTTAATAGCGTGTATAAAATCAGCATCGAGAATCTTCGAATCTCCTCTTTAACTAAAACTGTTGCTTTGGGATGCATTTTGTGATTTTTTTGCTAGATGGGTTTAGCACCAGGGTTGAGGACAATATTGTGTATTGCAACCAATGGATCAATACTTGGCATATCACTATAGTCCCATGTAAAAATATCATTGAATTCATGAAGGACTTGTTTGATGTCTTTTTGTTCATATGGAGTAAGGGAGGGAGCTAGAAAAATTATGCATGTATTTTCATATGTACCCAAGTTGTATTGAATTTTTCTTCATTGAGAATGTTTGAGTGATCTTAGATGTGTGGATCAGTAGTAATAGTATTAAGAGAATCGGTGTTATCAAGGGATACATCAGATTCTCTAAAATAAGTCAGTATCATTGAGAGATGATGGGAGATGTCGTTTATGGTGAAAGGAAGGAAGATGATTGTAAACACCCATATAACTAAGTAGAGCATCATCAGTAGGAAAAGTATCTAAGGTATCCCAAGTGGTAGATGCATCATTCTTGGTGAGCTCATTATGTACTACGAAACAGAGAGGTAATATGAAAGGTAGTATAAGCATTCAAGTTCGCAAAGAAGGAGGTTAATACCTAGCCCAAACTTGTGTGACTATGTAGGGAGATCCCAAAGTGTTATGACCTTATGTTCAAGATGATCTAAATTTGTGTCGAGAAAAATGATAGTGGCGCAAGTAGTTATACCTAACCCATATCGAAAAATTCCTAAGGAATACCAAATTAATTTCTAGTATCATGATATTTCTCAACAAAATTACAATACTAAAAAGGTGAAGGATCATCTGGAACATCATAAAGAATGCCTTGATGATGGAATTTAAGTCGTGCATGTAATGTTAAATAGACCGCATGCATAGTATGGATCTAAGGCCATGTAAGAAGGATATAATGGTTAAGGTTATTAGGCATGACATGGCACAAAATAGTGATTATACATGGATAGATAGTGATAGGTAAGATTATTGTATCTAATACATGCTTGGGAATGTTATCAAAGTCATGAATAGAGATTGAGGAGGGAGTTAAAGATACTTCCAAAATTCCTAAATGATGAAGGAAAGTGATGTTATAGATTTTAAGGCCATATCCATTGTCAACTAAGGAATGCTTACCAAACTTTGTCAACAAAAACATGAATATACAAGGGAGGATCATGTTGTAGTATTACTTGAGAAGGTATGTCATCAAATGTGAAAGTGATTTGATCCTCATTAAGGGAAAGAGCGAAGTTAACTTATGATATACATATTCGGGTTAAGTGTGAGGAGGAATATAAATAGTAGCTAAGTACTTTTTGAGCTTACTTATACAATAAGGGTGATTTTTCAAATAGGTGTGAATAGAGATATTCATGATGAGAAAATCCTAGGATGATGAATGAAGTTCCTATAAGCGGGAAGATCAAGCATGGATTCACCAAATCTAACTAGGAATACTAGTAAATATAGTAAATAAAAGTAGTAAATAAATATAGAAAGTGACCCAAGCAACTAAGATAATGAAAATAGAAACCCTAATATGCAAAGAAGGGTTGGAAGGATCTTAGTTGATTCGGTGAACTTGCTAACTAGAGAAATAGGAGGAGTAAATGACTATGTCGAGGTATAGAAAATAGTATATCCGGGAAATCTGAGTGTGAGTGGTGTGCTGGATAGGTATAGGGGAAATCATGGGTGCCCTAGTCTTTGAAAAATATTTGTAACTTTGCTCGAGGTATCACTTGATAGTTTCCTACCTTCACTAGAATGTGCGGTATGTCACTAGAACTCTAAAATGAATATGAGACCTGCAAAACCCCAAGATGGGCATTAAACCCCTAAAAATAAAGATGTATATGAAGGGATCAGATTGTTCTTAGCTACCACAATGGTGGGTGTCTAAGTAGTTATTGCACTACATCTTAGACCCGATGTAATTATATGTGAAAGTGTGTGCAAAAATGCCCTAGGTGCTCTTGTGTTCATCTTTTGTGAAAGTAGCGAGCAATAAGCGTGTAGAAAATGTAATAGAATGGTGGATGGAATAGAATAAATGTCCCTTCTATGCTTTTGTGATGCAGATGAACCATCCTTGTGCCTTTTGATGGAGTTAAATGGATGCAAATGAGCTCTATATTCCTTAGGTGGATGTAGCTCTAGGTGGATGATAGTAGTGACTAGTTCTTGGTCCCTCATTATGGTTTCATAACTTTATATTTATATGGTTTTCTTGCTCCAATTTTGTAATTTACCCCGAAAAGGCCTGCCACAAGAAATATGAAATGTTCAAATGGATATAAAGTGCCCAAAAAGTGGTGGGAAAGAGGGAAAAGGATTAGGGTGCCCCGACTAAGACCAAGGTGTCTATCGGCACTTCCCTAGTACTAGCTGTGCTCCTCAATCAAGGCTAAAATGATGGAAAATGAAAAAAGAGATCGGGCAAGTATCTGCTGAAGCTTGGAAATGATGACAAAAATTAAAGCAAAATAGCCAAAAGATGGGGGTTAAATAGTACTTTCTTCACTCAAAAACCATATGAATAGTATTATTAGTAGGGGACTAAATAATATCTAAAGTATATGATTTTGTGTCTACATTAGGAGGTTGGAATTTGATGGTGGTAATGGTATTAGGTACCTCTTTAATGAATGAAATTATTTAATTGAATTCAATATTATTTGAGGATTGGACTTTTCTGGAGCTTTTCCATTCGTACCATACTTAGGGAAGGAATTCAAAAGCATATTTTAAGTATGTTTTGGTGTTTTATTGGGTATTGGGTCTTTGACCTAAATGTCTCCACTATGATTGAGGTCTTGAATATAGTGGAAAAGTCTCATACATCGGTCTATTTGATGTTCATCAATGCAATAAAATTTGCAATATTCATGTATATATACCAAGATGGTTTGGGGTTCCCTTTTATGAAGGTTTTGTAATGAGGTAAGTTACCATGTTGGCACTTAACATATGTCATAAGGAACTTAAAAATATTCATCCTAATGATGTAATTTGTCTTCATGTATTATCACAAGGATGGGGAGTTGTTTTACTTGGGAACATCGATGGAATGTTTTAATGTAGTTTGTTTCATTTGATTATTAATGTTATTTACATTGCAATTTTTTCATTACGCCATCATTAAAAAAATTGTGATTATAATTGAATTATGTGGGTTTATCTTAATGATCATTATTGTTGTTTTTGTTGTTGTTGTTGTTGTTATTTTGTGTGTTCTCCTTAGAATGAGGTTTGATTAATCCTTTTTGCAGTGAGGGATTTTTATTTGAGTCCCCTTCTTGATAAATTCCTCAAAACTATTGAGAAAATACATCTACATGTGAAAGGACAATCCATTGTTAAGGTTTGGTATAAAGATGATCATAAGTTGTTTTTTTAGGAATTGAACATGAGAATTGACTTGTGATTCCTCTCCATCACTTTGTAAGAATTGTGCAAAGTTTTCATTTTTTCATTGTTTTACATTACACAAGTCCATCAAATTAATCTCGAGTGTCACATCCCTCATTTTTGGATTTAGAAATTTGATACTTAGTTAATCTGGATGATTAAAATGACATGCTTAATCTAAAAAATTAATTGTTATGATCATTTTTAAATGATGAAATTGACATGTTTATTATCATTATGTGGAATTTTGATGATTTGGACTAACTACCTTTTTGTTGACGTGAGGTGAATGTAGGATCAGGTACACCCTCATTAAAAAGGTGAGGGAGGGCATCATCGGGGAGAGGTTGGCAGATCATGATAACGAACTTGAAACTTCGAAGGTAATTGAAAGCTAGCAAACACCATAGGAGGGGGTAGTATTTAGTTACATATATGATGTGTAACTTCTTTATGTTATCTTGTATTTCTTATATCTATATGATGAGCGGACTATGTCGATGTGACTAAATGCCACTAACATAACTCGGTTATCTACATCATTATTTAATGATGTTGTGAGTAATTGGTTTATTCATTTTTATAAGTAGTTATAATAATTGAATATGAGTTACCAAAATATATAATTGCATTAGGTTCAAAAAAATTCCTACCTGTGTTTTTTTAATTTCTTGGCTCTTCCTTTGGGATTTGATGTTGGACCCTTTTGGTCCGGCCTCCGATCCTCCCGATGGATCTGATGTTTCTCTTCTACGTACATCTAATGGGTCATGGAAATTTTTGGTGGTTGGATTTCCCAAGGTTTCTCATTCTATCAAGTTGCATCTAAGATTCTAGATGGGATGTTGTCCCTACTGATTCCTTCCCATGTCAAGGATGTTGTTGTTGCTTGAAGATACTTGTCCCTAATTGGTAAAATGATGGGGACTATAACCCCTATAGAGGAAATTTAGAAATGGACGTACATTAAGTGGACCACCTGTTGCCCCCTCTGGAGATTGTTGCAATGCCAAATGGATTCATCTTGTTTACTTTCAACCTTAAGGAAGATTTTTCCTAGACACTTCTCGGTGGTCTATGGTTCTTTGGTAGATGTGACTTCTACCTCCAAAAATGGACGTTAGGATTTAACCTAGCAAAGAGACAATGACTCAAGCAGTGATTTGTGTTCACTTACTAGGTATGGAATTGGATTTATGAGCTATTGTAGTCATTGAAGATATAGCTTTGTCCTTGGGATCTCTCATTTATATTTATCACACCACAAAATCTAAATCTAGGATTTTACATGCAATAATTTGTGTGAATGTTGATGTTAGTTTACCATTACCCAAACCTATTGACCTCCTATTGGAATTTGGATTTTGGTCTCAAATCATTGAATATAAATATGTTTTGTAGGCCATAGGGCCCCTGTATTCCCTTCAAACCCATATCCTAAACAGAATGCTCTTTTCCATTCTCCCAAGTTGAAAAATAAATTCATCCCCAAAAACATTCCAGAGGTTGGCACTTCTAAGCCCTTTGTTTCCCTTTTGGAAGAACTTGAAATCCCCTCCTCTAACATTCTCTAGAGTAACTACCTCTTTTTTTGGTGGTTGATACTTCTACTTCTCCCTTTTACCCCTCACTTTTTCTCTCCTCTATCCCCTCTTGAGGTTGGTATCCGTCTTCCCTCCTACCACGTTGAGGATATTTTCTCTTCCTTGCCTTCTTCTCCTTCTCCCTCTACTTTCTTAGATGTGGGCTTGTCCTTTCCTCTCCTTCCCCCTTAGTTGTGGAAGATGGTGGTCCAACCAGGAACACACGAAGCAACTATAAGAAAAATTGTGATTTTGGTGCCAATAACAAGAAAGGGAGACCTACCAATAAAACTAAGCTTTAACATAAGAGATATCGAATATTTCTCAGGGTGTGAAAAATACTCTCACTATGGATGGTGGGGGTAAATCTAAATCCAAAAAATGAAGATTCTCTCCTGGAATATTAGGGGAATTAATGCTCCTTGAAGAAAATATTCCTTAAATATGAGGTTAAAACACTCCCCAAACATCATCATGTTGCAAGAAACTAAGCTTAAGGAAGATCTCATCCTTCCCTAGGATATGGCCCTCTGCATCCTTTGCCTCTCAGGAATCCTCTAGGAACTCTGGGGGCCTTTGTATTTTTGGAATATGAAGGTTCTATTTAGAGAATGTCGTATCAAAACCCCTCACTTTATGGGAATGTTTTTTCAAGAAATCGGATCAAGTATAGGTTGGATTGCTATTAATGTTTATGCTCCAAATCTAGAATCTTGGAGAGAATTCCTATGGAAATATATTCTAGACTTCAGAAGTAGTAGCTTACATTTTCCTTGGCTCATTACAATGGAATTTAATACCCCTCTCTACCCTTTTTAAAATTAATGTAGTACAATAAAATATGGTATTTTATTATGAATATAAATGTACATAACTAATTTAAATGAAATATAAATGTTAAATAATTTATTTGATTTTATAAATGAAAGAAAATAAGAGGGATAAGGTACTTACCTCAATTTTATATACCTCGCAGTGACTGGATTGAGCAATGTGATTAGACAATAGAACATACCATTGCAATGGACCACGAGAAAATGCATCAAAGGTGACAAAGTTTAGAATGTGGTGCCTGGAGAAGGATGGGGATTCTGGGGTGCCTTGCTCTTGATTCTGGGAACTTTTGTGTGTAGAAAAACATGGGACTTGATTCATAGGGTCACTAGGGTTTCACACTTGCTCAACTTTTGTTGTTTGTATGTCAATGGGATTTTCTATATATCACTCTAAAACTATAATGAAGATAGCACTCGTAAAACCCCAACAAAGCATTATACCATAAAAAGAAAGATGCAAATTAAGGGGTCAGACTATCCTCAAATGCCATAGTGGTGGTATTACAACTGAGTGTTGCACTACATCTTAGGCCCAATGTATTTCTATGTGTTTTTGTTTGTAATGATGTCCCTAGGTTTCCCTTGCACCAATTACACCAAGATAACGGGAAATAGCTAGATAAAAATGCAAAATGGTGTATGGAATAGAATAGAATCCCCTTCCTATGTAATGTGTATGTAGAATAGTAGCCCAAATGCAGTCCATTGCTTTATGTAGATAGCTATCCCTTGATAAGAATAGTCCACCCATATAATGGTATGTATGTTATGTTTATATAAGGATCTCTTGTTCGAATTTCAACACTAATGACCCGACATGCCAACTAGTACCTTGGGAGATGAGAGGGAAAACCGAAAAGACTGACCTCAAATGTAAAAAATAAAACCAAATATAAAGAGGAAAATGGTGCCTAGGATGGACATAGGTGATCGGTGCTATAGTCCAACCACAGGCACTAGCGTCTAGAGACCAGTGATGACAGATGAGTGAGAACTGACACGCATGGATCCCAAAGACCTTACCAGAATTGTATGCATGAGTGACAAGTGTGTAAGACAAATAGTAATAAAGACCAATGATACAAATAGATGGACTATGGAATGTATCACCAATGAGTAATTTTCTTACATTAGATCCATATAAAAAAAAAACATACTTGAAGGTATAATAATAGTATTAAGTGCGTGAATTTTTTTCTATAGGTACCCCAACTAATTTCAGCAATATAGACTCCCTTGCCAGCTTCATCCGTTAAGGTTATTTTTTTAATTTGATCTTCATGGAGCCTCATTTACTTGGTTGAATTACATATTATGTCTTAATTACATTCAAATTAGGTTGGAAATAATGCTTGGTTCTATGGATTGGATCACTCATTTCCCTTATTTCTATCGATGTTCTCTCCCCAAAGCTACTTCAGATTAGTGCCCCTTGTTTTTAAGTGCAAAAACTTTCCAAAATCCAGAACCCACATTTCATATTTGAAATGGCCTAGCTATAGAATGATAAGCATGATTCACTCATTAAATAATGTTGGAAATATAGAGCTCAGCCATGTTTAGGTTTTCCAAGAAACTTAGTTTTGTCAAAAAACATCTTAAAATTTGGAAATTCAAAACCTTCAAGGATATTAGAGAAAGAAAACTCCAACTCTTTAGGAATATCTCATATATAACCACCAGTATTGAAAGATATGGAAGAACACCTTTACTACACCAACAAGAACTAACTCTGCTTAGTGAATATCATAATACCCTAGATAAAGAGGAAATTTAGTGGAGACAAAGATCTAGGGATCTTTGGTTACAACACGGAGACTACAATATGAATTTTTTTCATGCTACAGCTTCCAAGCATAACAGAAGGGATAAAATCAAATAAATTTTATTTATGGATGGTAGGCTTCCAAATTTTGAATACTCTATTTCTTCATAACATGTTTATTTCTATGTTAACCTCCTTATGGAAGAAGGTCCTCCTAATGAGGTTGATATGTCGAAATGTTGTCACATATCCCCAAGCTTGTTTATGATGAAATTAATGGAAAACTTACTCAGCCTTTTTCAGCTTAAGAGGTTCATAAAGTTGTCTTTGACATGAAAGGAGACAAATACCCTAGCCTTGACGAATTCCCTATAACCTTCTTCCAAAACTTTTCTGATATCATTAAACATGACGTGATTGAGTTTTTTAATGAGTTTCAAAATAATGACTCTCTTTTAAAGGAATGGAACAATACTTTCATTGCAGTAGCTCCTAAATATTTGGGATCCAAATCGGTTTCAAATTTTCACCCTGTTAGCCTTTGCAATACCACCTATAAAATAATCACCAAAATTTTGTGATGATATTGAATAATTTTATGAATATCTTTATCTCTACACAAAAGAATGGTTTTCTTGGAGGTGGGATGATTCAAGGAGTTACAGTTGTGCATGAATCCATCCACTCATCCCACACTCTAATGCGACGGGAATTATTCCCAAGTTAGAAATGAAAAAATCAATTGATCGAGTCAATCGCCTTTTTCCTTTGGAGTGCTCAAGAAATTTTGTTTCGTGACAAACGATGTAATTGGATTTATAGCTGCATCTCCACTCCTAATTTCTCTATACTTATGAATAGTATTCCTACTAGGTTTCTGATAATATCGGAGGAATCGAGATAGGGAAATCCACACTCTCCTTTCTTATTCCTCCTTATGGTTGACACTTTGAATAAGGAATTTGAGGTTGCTAAACATGTTGCTACTTTATTTGGCCTCAAGGTTACGACTAGGGTCCCGGAGCTACTCATAGTCAATTTACATATGACACCCTTCTCCCGGCACCTAGTGGTGGAAGCTAGATCTTTGAAAATGATCCTTGACTGCTACCATTCTTCATCTCATCAACTCAATAACTTTACCAAAAGTTTTATTTCCTCGCATTCATACTCGATCAACAGAAAAGAAAGATCGTTGTTATCTTTGGTTGTAGCATAATTGATCTTCCTTCCACCTACTTAGGGCTACCTCTTTTCAAAGGTAGTAGACTTAAAACTCTTTCGAATCCAGTTATTGAATGTTTTCATAAGAAGCTTGCAGGTTGGAAGGGTTCACTTCTTAGTCAAGCTAACAAGCTGCAATCGCATAAGACCTCACTTCAAATCCTCCCTATTTATTTTATGTCTTTACTTAAAATTCCCTCATCAGTGGTGTTTCACATTGAACAAATTCAAAAACACTTCCTTTGGTTAGGAACCATCAATTTAAAAGGGTTCGTTTAGTTTCCTAAAATATTGCCTGAAAACCTATGGTTTTTAGAGGACTGGGGCTTCAAGAGTTGTTTATATGAATAAATCCATGTTGGTTAAGTTGGGTTGGGATATTGTTTCTAAATACCACTCCCCATGGCCTTAGCTTCGATTTATAAATATCATCCCCCTACTAGACAATTTCTAGCTTTATAAGTTTCACGAGGCTCCAGAATTTGGAACTCCATTTTCAGCTCTCAATATTTGCTACAATATAGCACCAAGTGTTTCTCGGGAATGGAAATCT